>JAFBJQ010000405.1:780825-840825 GCA_016785345.1 Trinectes maculatus | reverse complement strand
TGACCTCCTACTACTTTTTCTCATCCCCCGTGGCATCATTAAAGGGATTTATATTTTGGCTGCATTCTAATACTTTCAGGAACGATGCACTCCTGAGGCTCCTGCAGCCCCGGCTGTGCAGTGCGCGTCCCCGTTTTGTTCCAGAACCAAGAAAAGGCTAGAAACAGGCACAAAAGCCCTAAGACATACAGCCACATGTCTGCCTGTGTGCGTTTGTATAGAGGAGGAGAGGGTGAGGAATGGAGGAGTGGTGGACAGAAGGAGAAAGAGCTGGGAGAAGGGGGGGGGGCAGAGAGTGACTGAGCAAATAGTGTTTCCAAAATGACAGTATCAGTAAAGCAGAGGGCGAGGGAGAGGAAGCGAGAGCATGACTGTGCAAATGTTCCTGTCTTGAAAATGACAGTGAGAGTAGGGACTCCTTAATGTTTCCAGTGTTTTGTTTTGGTTTTTTTTTTTTGGGGGGGGGGCATCCCATCTGGGCCACCACAGGGCAGCAAGGAAATAATGCACCGTTGAAACAGTCTCTGTTGTTTCTCAGCATGGTTTTCAGCCTCCTGTTGGCTTACTCGCTCTTTTCCAAAAAAAAAAAAAAAAAAAAGGGATACCTCGAAGTAAAGCTAATAACAAGGGAGTTAACACCAGGAAGAGCGAGATGTGGGTAGCCGCCCTCAGAGCGGCCCGGGGACCTGATTATAATTTTTCATAACGGCTACTGTTATGAAGAGGAACATCTAGACAATCCCCTGGACACTGTGTTGTGAGCCACGTTCTTCACACAAGAAGCAAAGCATCTCCCACTGCGCCTCCTGCAGATGCTGCCAGGTGTTAACTCATGGGGTTGCTGAGCAATGGCGGCCATTAGAGTGGCTTAACACAAGCTGCATTCACAACATACACGCTCTGTCTGTCTGGTCCTAGGATGAACCACACAACTGGTGATCATGATTCAGAGATTTGCGGCACACTGCAGTTATTATTTATTATGACGCATAATTGTAATATTCTGACCTTTGCCCTGTGCATCCATATTCATCTCACTTCAGCTGGTTGTTTGTGTCTGTATGGTGCCGCGTGATTGGCCAGTGACCTGTCCAAGGTCCACGTTGGACCATCATTACTGCTCCACCAAAACCCTCATGCCTCTCCTACTCTTTCCAACAAAAACACTGGACCACAGCTTCCCAAACAGCACAATTCCCACTCAGGCTCTTCTTACTGCATCTTACACCACAAACCGCAGCTCTAACAAAAAAATTCCACTTTCATGTCATTCTTATCAAGAGAGTAAGAAAATAGTCTCGGTGCTGAAACTCCCCATGCGTCTCTCTCATTCCTTAAGAGCAGCAAGCGTAGAGGAAGAGGAGCGAGGGGGAGAAGCATCTTTGAACAACAAAGGGCATCGGTGTTGAGAATCATCAGAGACGCGCTCAGACCAAAGCCCCAATCAACAGCTCCGACCTTCCACCTGCGATTGCTTGTGAGGATGTTATCCGAGATAAAGTGAGATCACAAACCATAGAAGGACATAGAAACATGCTGATAGCCCGCAAAAGCAAATATCCGTGAGGCCAGGTATCACAGATATCTGTGAAGTCCGCCACCTCCACACATGCACAACCTTTACTCCGATGCACTCGTGCACTCTCCTGACTTGGGTGATAACATGAGGGGAACACGAGATGCATTAAGATCCAATAATAATCTATGGCAGGTCAGTGTGGGCGCATGAGCACTATTTATCAAACGTTTCTCGCACCATTAACATTGCTCTGTCAATTAGAGCCCGTTTAAGGAGAGTCGCCGCAGGAACATGGTTCTTCTTAACCAAAATGAATGCAGCGTCCTTTCTACGACCACTCTGACCGAGCTCGCTGGAGGTTTAATGAATCGGAACGAGTGGGGGATACCCGGCAAGGGAGCTTGGTGGGAGGCCGATGGGGTGATGAGCATCGCTTATTACCTCCAAGGCCAATTACAATAAAGACCTGTCATAGTCTCCTGTCTGACAGATAGAGTCATCGCCTCCCGTGTGGCCCCCACTGTTCGTTTGGAGAAACCCCCAGTCAAAACAAACACACTGAATGGAATAGCCTCGTTTAAAGGGATATATGCTCATGGTTTAACATCCATATAGTTCGATCAAGGCATGAGGTGGGTTCGTTGTTAACATCTGAGCACATTGTTCTTTTTTAAGTATTAAACGCCAAATAGTAGTTTGATGTTAAGAGGAGAGACAGGAGAAAGTATGTCTGCCATACTGAAGTGGAGAGTAAAGCTAAACCGCCATCTACTGTATGTCTAATTACTGATGGATTCCACTCTCATCACACAGCCATGACACACTGGGCTCAATATGCATAACAACTAAACTGGGCAACATGAGGCAGGTTGTCTTTGGTGCAGCACCTCCAAGGTCGTGGCACTCCACTGTCATATTCACAGCAGGGAGGCCAAACTGCATTGAATGAGTTTTTTGGGCTTTTTTTTAAAGTGACATTTAAAAGCCCTGATAGGAAGTCTAATTTATGTAGGGATCTTTAATCATAGGCATTTTGGCAGATGGAGATGAGTAGAAGGTGGAAAGAAGAAAAAAGCGTTATTAATCAAAGAGAGAGACGGATCGCGAGAGAGGAAAAGCAGAGAGGAGCAGAGCTGTTTGTGTAAGTGAGACAGATGGTCAAAATAGAAAAATATGTTTAGCGGAGCTGCGGCCAACCTTGGCAAAGAAAACACTGTAACAGAAATAAGAGGGAAGGAAGGTAGGTGTAGGAGAGAAACACATACAACAGTTTCCAGGGTGGTTTAAGACACTAAGCTGGAGAAACACAGCACATCGACACATCTGTATGCTTGTGTTGTTGTTTCTGATTTGCCTTAAATCCATTTCACCGGTTCCACTCCAAATATCCAATGTGCCCCACTTTACACACACCCCACTTTAAATGTTTTTTATACGTATATGAATCTGTGAGCACCGATATAATCACATAGCGCCTGAGCAGTGATTGCATCTGACCGCTTTCACACCTACATTACAACATAATGGTGGGTGTTTAATAACGAAGATCGATAAAACCTGGTTTGAACAGACACCGAGGAGAACAATGGCAGATCTGGAGAAAGATGCAGGGTGAATTAATATCTAACGCACAATCTTTTACAAATCAAGTGTGTATGTGGAACGTATGTGATAAGGGGGTCAGGGTGTTCATAGCTTAATTTGACTTGTGTTTGAAACACATTAATTGTTTGTGATTGATTGTTAATTATAGCAGTTACTTTTCATACACAGCCACATTCAGTTTTGATGATCGGGAGCCTCTTTTGTTTCTCCCCAGAGTATAACAGTGGTGTTACAGGGGGGCTGTAAACCAGAGTCATGTCTTATGGTGCTTTAAATATGCTTTGCAGCCTGTGGCAGCACTTTAATGACTATTAGAGAAACGCTGACACACTGTGTGCTAAAAATAGTGTGTGCGGGATCCATATGCCGGGTACGTCTTTCTGTGAATGGCTCATTAAGCGTTTCAGGGTCATATGGACATTTCACTATCAGGTCTAAATTACTGCACTGTATGTTGGCTGCACAAGGAGTCTTTCCATTCAATCCATAAATAACCCGCTTCCACTGAATCTTGCAGAAAGTTGAAGGGTTTTCGTATATGCTTAAGTGAAACTATGCTACTGTACAATACAATAATGTAACGCTTGACAGTCGACATGCTTCGACCCTGACTTTGACTGAAAATGCTATGAAAAGTAGAATAGAATAGAATAGAATAGAATAGCCTTGATTGTCCTTTAACAGTGTACAAGGAAATTAAGTTACCCATCCCCTAATATCGCCTAGTGCTCACATAAATGGATATGGATATCTAGCAAGGTTTTGGCCAAGGATGTGAAAAGCACTGTGAAAACGCATTGTTAAACACAGGATTATTTACAGATGAATCACATGACCCTGTGGAGACCAAATAAATAAATAAAACAAACAAACAAGCAAACATGGTGCAGTCCATTTTGCCTGAACATTCTTCTTCACCTTCATTACTGGCCGGTGGGAGGGGGACTATAAAGCCACGGCAAGCTGAAGTAGAGTGTCGTTCTTTTAGTCGTGATTGAATTCTGGGCCAGGAGCCCATCCGACAGATCTGGACTGTCACACTGTGTGGCCCAGACACTCACTGCCTAAAACCTGCTCTGTGATGAAAAGATGCCACCATCTGGTCTGAGAAGAAAGACAGACACCCGCCAACTCAGCAGCACTTCCATCGTAACACATATTTGGAAGGCATGACAGCACGCAGAGTTTATGCATATAGATAATGTGCATGCATGTTAAGTTATCTAGGAATGGAAATTAGGGCGTGTGACTCAGAACTAACATAAATAACCAACCGCATGGATATTCAGCCCCCATTGGCTTCACGTCTTGGGGGAACCTTGGATCAAACATCATGCAGTGCGCAGAGCAGTAATTGGCACAAACGTGAAACCTTGATCACCTACATCAAATGCAGCATTGATGTTCTTCCACCCACAGATATGTGTTTAGGTCAACGGATGTGTCATTGAGCCTGGAGCCAGAAAAGGCATCCACTGCCATTACACTGCTCTGGCCTCTGTGTTAAAGTCTCGAGCCTCACGCCCCCCACCGTGTCAAAGGCGGCAGTGGAAACTTCGCTGCCGGATATTCATTTCATCACTTTTCCGTCCCTCTGGAAGAAGACTTACATTGACTGATGGTAAAGTTTCCAAAAGGAGGTCATTCAGCAGTCACATTTTCTCTGAAGAACATTTCACTTTTCCAGTTTTTGTCAGTTTGTAACTAATCTGTCACCGTCTGCCGGATCCAGCCAACGAGCCAAGCTGTTCTCCCTGTTCGAAGTGTTCACATGTGAGTTTTTCAGGTTTGTTCATGAAAGGTTAAACATAATGAGATGACACAGTCCTCTCTCCGAGCCTGTGTTGTCAGTCCTACCTGTCCACGTGGGCGGTGTGATGCAGCGAGAAAAGACAAAGTTCACACGTAAAGACCAAACAAACAATACGCAACGTGCGTCTGCTTGCACACATGGATGAGCCACTATTACCAATTTCAAATTCATCCTCAGACCCCGTCCCTGTCATATTTAATGGCCTTTGGGGAGATTGTTTTCTTTTTCCTCTGTGTACCTCAGAGGAGATAATAACACTCTGTCAGGAAAAAGAAGAGCAAGGACATGTGATGGATTCAGTCTTGGACTTCTTCTCCACCACGTAATTGTTCTCGCTGCCACCTTTTACAATGAAGCTTTTGGCGAGTACGGCAGCCTTCCCTTAATTATGTGTCCTTTGAATGCACCAAAATCAAGTGTGTTAATACACAAAGAAGTCATTCAGTTTGGAAGACTATGTAAAAGTGCATGTGTCCTCGACCTTTTTTTCCATGCTATGCTCCAGTCCATAGACTTCTGCTGGCTATTGGGGACTGTTTCTTCTGGTTCATTATTGTACATAATTCCAGATAATTCAGTAAAATATTTTTTTATTACTCCTACGTGCAAAATATCGCACATAGGGGTCTTAAATGTCACATCTGCCTTGTCAAAGGCTGGTTGGAAACGATTTGTCCTCTCGTAGATAAAATATTTTTATTATCTAAGTGGAAAAAAATTAAAAGCGGTGGTTTTGCACCGAGAGACATTCAAGCGTGGGGCTTATTTTCACCTATGCTAAAATAATCTTTCAGGAAGCTATAGAATGAAATAAGCTCAAATTAGAGAGAACAAATGTGTTAGGCAATCTTGAGCGCACACAGTGAAACTTCCAATAAAGAAATGAGAATCTTTGGAAGGTCACAGTTCTAATATTTAATGACGTAAACAGTGGCAAACTACAACCTGTGCAAGTTCTCCACATGACCTTACATGATGATGGTTTGACGGACAATTTGAGGGGACATGTATAAAGCGGTTTTATTCTAGCTGTGCACCATGTGTCCATCCATAGTGGTGGACTACTGTGGCACTGAGGCAGAGCTGCCAGATGCCATCAAATTTACCTCCTCCTACCCAGACTGAGAGTTGATCTGGCTCATGATGCCAATATGCAGATGTCACTCTCCTAAAGACAACCACAAATTGCTGTGAGATCAGCGCTGACAGTTTGAATGTCCCGGACATAGGGATCGTTCACGCATTACATGCCCATATCCACAGATTCCTCTGGAGCCTCCTACAGCGAGCTGGACCAGTCTTCAAAGTGCTTGTTGTTGTAAGCCTCCTTGTACAGCTGTCGCCCGGAAGCACTCAGGACATGTTGAACCAGGACAAGAACCCTTCGATCCAGTGGAAGTATCTCATAAGTCTCAGAGGGCAGATGATCGTCCATGCTCATAACACAAACGGCATATCTGTGCTCACATACATGGCATGCAGAATGGTGGAGTTCTGGTCCTATCTCTTTTTCCTCACACTTCTCCCTCTCCTCTATTGGAATTACTGGCACATCAATATGCCAACAGGCGGCTAATCAGCCTCGAGGAGCTATGAAAAGTTCTCGCTGATAGGAACTGCAGGTTCCTGAGCATGTCCAGTCAGAGACATGAAACCTGCCCAAAGAAGCAGGCAAAAGAGGCGGGACAGTCTAATCGCCAGAAATATTCTGCCGCGATTCATCAGGATGTGCATCTAGCATTATCCCAAATAGAACACGTCAGTAATAACAACATTTTGCACATCGCACCAATGGTCATTAACTTTTACACCTTTATGAGCAATATTAGTCAAATTCAGGGTTCAGGTTCAGAACATGTGACTTTTGGCATGTGACCGTTTTTGTAAGTGTGGTGAGCTGTACGTGTGCACACAGGAAGCTGTCGCTCATTTACATGCTTGCAGTGACAGCGCCTTGTCTCATACCTTTGTACTATCGCTTTGAAGAGGCAGCATGAATTATTTAGCAGGGATTCGGAAAATTAGGGCCTCTTGAATAAAATGTTCGGATACGAAAAATATTACCCTCTCAGACCTAACTGGGTTGGGAGCATGGTTGTCATAACGAGTGGGCCGCTACGCTGAACACAGTGTTCCATGTCAATGTAGACTATCATAGGAAGGTTTTTATTCCTGCAACTACGAAAGCACTCACTCTCTTTTTTTTCATAAATACAGCAAACATTAACGATTGATGTGCAATGTCAGAGATGGAAACGTTCTTTATACACTGCGAACATACACCCGGGAATAATATTGCAGACCATAGAGAAGGCTGTGTCATTGCAGCTTGGCAGGAATAACACAATTACATGCTTGGTTACAAACATGATAAGCACAGGCTGGGCATCGGTGCGCCACGACACACTGGAGTGTTCGACTGCAACTTGGAAAAACATGTTTGTTATCATCTCAATCAAAGTGATGGATCACCCTCACTAACTGAATTAGACGTGTCGGAAGTCATTTTGTCGCCGGGCAGGTGTAGCAAACAGACTGGACATCACAGACTGAGTGGGCAGGTATGAAAATAGTCCATATAATGACATGAATGGCGTCGCTCTGCCTGCATGCAAAATGAAAAATTCTGTCACGCCGAAGTGCACCTGTAAAGAGGCACGCTTTCAGAGGCGGTTGACATGGCACTCACGCAAGAACTGTGAGTGACAAGGCCTCTACTTTTCAACACCGGGGAGAACTTTAGGAAATCGCCTTTGCTTTATGGCTAGAGAGAGGAGGGAGTGAAAGTGGGGTGGGGGGAGGGGAGGTTCTCTATTTGGCGAAAGCAAACATCCAGAAAGAAGAAGAATCTACCTTTCAGACTGAGCGAAATTTTCATCATCGCGTCTTTCCCCCAACTCAACTGTGACTGATGAGAAATCATTCCTCTCAAAGCTTTCCCGTCAAATTTCCCTTCAAGTTCATTTCCTGCTCTTCGCTCCCACTGTTGCTGCCAGTGGGTGTTCCTTCTCTTCACTTACACCGTGCTCACGTTGTCCTAAAACCTGCCGAAGAGCCTACCTCGATACCTCACGTGACACTCAGAGACCGTGCTCGCTCTCACTGTTCTTGTTACTTTTTCTTGTGTACCTGCCAAAATCACCTCCCTGATTCGTCTCGTTGCAGAGACAATCGCCAATGATACGTGCAACACATTTACGTACCTATGCACGTATGTGACACAATATGTTTGTTTGTAAGAGGTATTCAATTTGCATTTCGCTGCCATAACATACACCTGCTCACTACGTACGTCTCCATTTGCACCCAACACTTGTGCTTTGCTTTACCAGCTGTAAACCAGAGCGTCAAGGTTTGTTTACTTTATATCGTGGAGCAAAGTCAGGTGTCAAGTTATGGTCAATTCTTTTGATTGACGCCTACGATGTCTTTTTCAGCCATAAGGTGGAAATGGTTTTTGGCTGTTGGGTAGACAAGAGCTAACAGTAAAATGTGTCTTGCCGAAAGTGATGAATCCCATAACTGTCAAGCCAAACCGGGTCTTACAGAGAATCTGGAACACGCTGCTCCGAGATTCACCTTTTGATGAAATATGTAAATTCCATCTTGGAATGCATTCTGCTCGAACATTTTCAATAAGGAAGACATCAGCAATGATTCATCCTGGGAGGATTACAGTTAGTCATTTCTAAAACCCCCGCATTTGAAAACCTTGCTACCTCCCGTATCTACATGTCCGTCCATCAGTCTGACTTAAAGAAAGCACAAAAGTAAGAAATCGAAGAGGGAGAGAGAGAGAGGATGAGGCGTGAGCCCTTGATCTGCCCAGGATTGGTGCACCCTAATTGACATGTATGGGCGCCTGAGTGTACGCACCAGCCCCCTTTATCCACACAAAGCCCCTCATTAAGAGCTGCTTCGACAGCGGGCCCAGTGCCGAGGTGAACGCTGGCTGGAAGCGGCGGCCTGGCATCCACATGCAGGTGCAGAGCCGCCTGCTTTAATTGACAAGAGGAGAAGAAAAGCCTCTGTGCTGTGCATGACATACCCGCCTTCTCTCTCTCTCTTTCTCTCTCTCTCTTTCCCTTTCTGATCTGCCTTAACCAGGTTCTAGGTCCGTCTGACAACACATCAGCTCCACTTCTCTGTTCCAGCACTCTGCTCCAACTTTCTTTCCCTTTTTTCAAGTTCTTTCCTCCGATTCTTCGCTGTGTGATGAAAGATTGCAGACAGAAAGTACGATCAACAATAATCCATCTTACTGTGTGTCCTTAGAAAATTGCATCTGTAAATTAATTCCACAAATACGGTAATTCGGTACCAGACACTATGAAACACACACCGCTGAATTATAAGGTGACTGGATGTCTCGTATTGAAATGTATCCTGGGAAATTATCTATTTATGTTCATAACAGCAGATTTGAACAACCTGTAAAAGAATTTAAAGTTTCTCATCTTTTATATATTCTAAATATTCTGCCAGTCGCCACTGGATACGCACCGGCATAAAAGAGCCTCCACAGTCCAGCTGAGGGTTACAAGGTCCTGTCTCACCCCAATGTTCACTCCAAGCCAAAAACTCAATCAACCAGACACAGTTCCAGTAGGGTGAAATAACTTCCATCGGCGTTACCACCACACGGAAGCGTTTGCTCTCTGGTTAGGTTTGAAAATGTTGTCGCAGCTTAATGAGAACCAGGAAGTGGTTGGACACAACCAATTAAGTCAATGTATTTTTTTTTTGCACGTTTGTCTCCCAAACGAACAAGAAAGTGCAGCGTCTGCTGCACGAACCACCTGAGTGTATGGTTTAGCCGAATAGTTCCAGTTCCCCTTTTCCTACATTCTTGCATGTAACCTGACATTTGAGTTTTGATTTCACAAGAATACATTAATTTTAAATGCAATGTGTGCAATGGTTATCAGAATGAAGCAGCTGATTTCAGTTGGTTCTCTGGCTACAAAAGGATGAAATCCATCCAAGCGAGTCACCGGATGAACCAGACTTAGATGCACACATCTAATCGTATTATCACTTTTTCTCTTTTACACTTCCGTCTCTTTACTGAATAATTATTGTTGAGGTTCGTTCCCAAACTATAATGAATCATGCTAATTGAATGTGTTCTTGTTAATTATTAGTAATTTGTTGCGTAAACATGTGGTGTGATGTGTAGTCACTGCAGTAGAGGCATGTTTATCTATGTGTGGGTGTGCAGCAGCTTTCTGGACCCCCAGGTGTGTGTGAGTGGGAGGACGACGGCATCCTGCAAAAATACCAACCCATTTTGTTTTTGATAATGCTGGCATTTCTTCACCCGTAATTTCAAACAGTTTTTGTCCCCCGTCTGATCCTTTTTTAATTCCAATTTGTGTGCCGCCTCTTCCAGGGGAGCAGAGAGGAACTTGAATCATCTGGGTGACTGTTGACATTTTTCCATTTTTGCTCCTGATTAATTCAGAAAAGTTGGCTGCAGTAGCAGAAACAAGCTAAATGTACTGTATTTTATGACAATGATGACAGATTGTGTCTGCACTTCTGTCTCGCTGACATTAAGTGCTTTATGTTTTTATGAACGGCGGCTGAACAGAAGTAAGAAAGATGATCTTACATACACCTGAGAAACACCTCCTGATCTGGATGACATGATGTAATAGCATCACAACATTTCAGCAGATTTGTCAAAATCATACTGCAAAATCTCCTGTTTTACCACATCTCATATATTTTCTGATACTAATCTGGAACAGTGGACACGTTCTCAGAACTCACTGTCACACTGATGAATCAGTTTGAGGGAACTTCTGCTTTCGTGACATTGTTGATCATCATGAAGGGAAATAGCAATTAGAAAATGGTAAATTGTGGGATGAACTTAGTCAGCAACATCAGTCAGATAGAGCGTGGTGTTCAAACTATGACTGATCGCCATTTAAGGCCCAAAGTCATTAGAGCAGACTACATTTTCCCCGTCTTTAACGCTACATGGTTAAAGAGCGACAGTGAACCACCGCAGCCTCAGATTTCAGGAATCAGATGACAGAAGGGGAACAATAGCCTGCATTCCGAAAAGCTTTTCTGTTCACCACAGTGGTGAACAATGGTTATCTGAGCTACCACAGTCTTTCGGGGCCACGTAAACCAGTCTGACCATTGTCCTCTGACCTCTCTGTGACCCCTGTCTGTCAAAAACACAAAGCACATATAAATGTGCATCAAAACCTTACAGGAGAGCGGCAGCATTTTCAGAAATATGCCCAGTGAGAGAACTTGACATGATCATGAATCTTATGACATGTATCCTTCTGTGGAGCACACTGCTGCCATGTGATAGGCGTATTGGATGAATGAGCAGGTGTGCAGAGTTTTCTATTAAAGTGCTTAGTGAGTGTATAATGTTTTCACTTGTCCTTGGTTTTCTTGGGAATTTGTGTGCTCCACCAATAGGAATAAACCTGGCTGACCTTCAGTCTACTGTGTTATGTTATGCCTTTTCTTTTGCACAGTTCAAGATGTCTGTTTAAACAGATTGATTAACAGGTATCCACTGAATTAGTTTGAATAGATATGCCGTGTGTGTGTGTGTGTGTGTGTGTGTGTGTGTGGGCGGGTGTTTAGCTTTCTGAAGGTCAGTGTAAACTTTGCAGGGGATGCTAATTAATTCATCGCCATTCAATGTGTGCGGCCAATATCATGAGCTATTAGAAAACAAACAATATATTTCTTACTCTATTACCATTTTCCTGTAATTTGTTGTTGATCTGCGCTGAGTTCGATGAGTTATGCAAGGAGCTGATGAAGAATCCATATGTTTCTGTGACCCTGCCGATGTTCGTACTGCATTCTGCTGCAGCCGACTGAGCTGTTTTACAGCCTCAGTTTATTTTCTTCGCAATGTGGGAGTGATTTGAAGAGTCTGTCTGTAAACACAATTACATCATTATGTCTGCAGAAGTTACGACAAAAAAAAAAATGAAGAGAGCAAGAAAATGTCCTTAATCATCCTGAGAGCTGTCAGTGAAACCGTGGATCATCATGCTAAGGCACATTGTCTGTCGCCCACTGCACCTACACAACACCAAACTCTGATGCCTACCCTCAGTGGTGGTGAGTTCACAACGTGGCAGCTCAATCTATTCTTATGGGGTTAAGCCTGATCAGGCCCTATAGTGGAGACCCAGACACCAGACACTACATGACACTATTCTTATTCCCTTTAAAATATATTAAAAGTCATGTATGTCTGATGAACAAGAAAACATTAAGCGACATTGATAATCCTAACCCCAATATGGATTCAGTGGTACAGCATCTAATGGATAATATAATTTTAATGTGTCATAATACAAAAAAACCCTATACAGTTTAAGCTTTTCTTCATTTATTCTCAATTAACCTTTTTTTAATATGGAGAGTTATTCTGATTTGACGTCAATAACTTTTTTTCTATATTTCTCTATTTCTACACTTGTAATATAATGCACAGAGCTTATTTATAGTTTCCCCTGGGGATCTATAATTGGTCTATAATTGAATGATATCAGCACCTTAAATTCAGTGAGCTCATGGAATGGTAAACAGAAGAGAGATGTACACATGTGACACAACTCTACCAAGCAAATGCTATCTGGATTTCATAGCCAGTATATAACTGTCAGGAAATGACATTAGATGAGATATGTTTTCAGTGGCTCTTATCACTGAGGGTTTGTGTTTCATCTTCCAAACCCAAGCTACAGTGCATTTCCACTGACACGCTGCTCAGCAGGTTGATGGGTGATCATTTGGTCATACCTCTTCAGCTGCTTGTTGCTTTGCTCTATTATTTATTCTGATTAGCTTGTGTCATGAAAGCTATTGCTGAACATGGCGGAATAAATTGCTTTCCGCAAAGTAATTTGTCCGTGGTCATTGCTGAATTCATTTTCTTTGTCACACTTCCCTTTATAATCCACTGTTGCTGTCACATTACACAATGTCATTCGATACCCAATTGTTTCCATCTATTCTCCAATCTGTGAATTTATTAGATTTGAGGACCATTCTAATAATGAGGTATTCACCTAATGTACTGCATGTCATATGTAAACAGTAACTTCAGATGCTGCAAAAGTCCAAGAGATGTCTATCAGCCAATCACAGATACTTCCAGCAGTGTTTTTAACAACTTCAGATTGAAGACCTGCTTGGTAAAATTGATGAACACTTGCTTCCCCTGTGCTATCGCCCTCAAGGCTGCAATCAGGACGGTATTGTACAAAAACAAACGCCCCCCACCCCCTTCTATAGGCTACCTCAATGCATACCGCACCGTGGTGAAAGACAATCATCTACAGTTTGTTAAATGTGCAGCTCAGCGGCTTGATGCTCAAACTCTGAAAGGAAAACAATACCTTCAAGGTAATATGTTATCAAAAAGTAAAGTAAAAGTAAACTGGGGAATATGGCACAGATGTTTTAAACAGGACTGAAAACTACACGAGCAGAGGGAATGTAGAATACAAGTAAAAATTAAAAAAAAAACATAGGAGGAAATGGAAGAGACAGAGATTATATTGTAATCAGACGGGGTCATGGTGTTGCAGGGCCATAGCGAGAATAACTTTGGAATAACTTCAGAAAGTTTGGTTCCCTCGCTGTTAAATAAAGCAGATAATTACACTGTGGCGATGTTAGAATACACATTGTACTTTTCCCCACTGTCTACTCTCTGACAGCAACATACAGTCTCTACCTTCTGTGGACCGGTGTCGTAATAATGTGTGAAAGCGTTTCATATACACAGTTTGTTCCAACATTAACAGTGGGTTTGGAAGTCGTTAAAAGTTGGGACAGAGAAAGGGACTGTTTGCATTAACCTTCGGGGCTTAATTCACTTCCACTGCGGCAGGAACGCTAACATAACCAATTTCTTAATCCTCGAAAAAGACTACTTTTCTATTGAATTTAAATGTAAACTTCTTTTTCAATAATATTTGGCCAACTGCCACTTAACCTGTCCACTGTTTAGATTATACTACTGCATTACTGACCTGCTTAGGTCTTACAGGTCAATCAACAGTTAAGCTGTCTGAGTTGATTATTATTATTGCTCAGGTTTCTAGAACAAAGTGTAGAATATGGCTTCATATGCAGGCCGTCTCATTGTGTTATTGATAAAGGCGCATGTGCATCCATATTGACAAGCGAGGATGAATCCAATACAACACAGTACCAGTGGCTGAACTATACAAAACAGAGCTGTGAGGTCAAAGGTGACGTTTCACTAAATGGTAATAAGATGGTTTGATGGTTAGTGTTGGGCATTTGGAGATAATATATAATATAACTGAGAAAGACAAAAGAAATGCAATCATCCATTCAATACAGACACCACAAGTATTGTTTGTGTAACATTAGCTATGATTATTTTTTTTCCATATTTGTGACCAAACAAACATTTTTGACTAATTAACTAAGAAACCCAAGAACCAAGGGTGGATTTGCTTATTCTCTCTCAACACAATATGCACTTGGACACGCACATATCTGATGGAAGAAGAAGTGAAATACACACTAGCACACTAGCATGTGGGGATCAATAGCAATAATGTAATGCACATTGAAGTAAATTTAGCAAAGTGAATATGACGACGCGGTACTTTGCGGTGCTTTGAACGTCTCGTGTGTGAGGGTCAGGCAGCGTGCTAACGTGGGATTTGTGTGGAGGAGTTGACAACGTGCCAGTTTGGCAGCGGGTTTGTGTTTAGGCATCGCATCCACAGTTTGTGAAGGTTGGTGCCGACCTGGATTCTCGCTGCATCACGGAGACAAGACAAAGTCTTGTAAAAGGTCACAGAGCGAACAAATCCTTCATTATAGAATCTAATTCTGGAGCCTACTGTCTCTGATTGTATTACTGCTGGTGGAGGACTGCAATGTGAGAAAATTCTCTTTAATTAAACCTAAGCAACTTTTGAAAAAAAAAAAACTTCTAAAATGGAATGTGACGAAACAAAGAGTCAAACCTCTGAAATGAAAAGAAACGCATCTCACAACTAAACTTACAACATAATATCATAGTGCGTGAGTGAATATAAATTTCTTAGGCATTTTTGTTGTAAAACTTAATTTGTTAATATCCATTTCCTCTAATACTCCACTTTAATTTACTGACACCTCTTTATCTGTTTGCTGTCTCTCTCTCACTCACCCCGTCTGTGTGACGTGTCTCACCCTCACCGGCTGACCCCTGCACCTTTGCCTATGCAGTCATACTTGGCATCGGCTCAGTGAGAGTCCCGCTTTACCTCCGCTGAATCGGAGTGAAGGGAAGACAGGATGCATTATACATGAATTACAGGCTGGCAGACAGCACAGCACATGGCACCCATTTCACTGTGATGAGCCTGGGAGACTTCTATTAATTCTACTAAAGCATGCACAGTGCAGACAGCTCAGGCAGGAGAGATGAGAGGCTGCTGAAGAGCCGTGAGGCAGAGCGTTTGAGGAATTAGAGGTTAGGGCAAGCAAAGAAGAGGCTTGTTTGTTCAAATATTCAGGGAAATTAAATAGCAACTGAGAATGATTTCATGTTTTTTTTGTGTGTGTTTTTGTGTGTGCGTGGAGATGATGTGCACATGCATCGTGCATGCCTGTGTGTTTGTCCCTATTAGCTCGCTTTTCCATTGACAGCTTTTTTTTTGTTGCTGTGCTTGTTTTTGTGTTCGCCTCATGAGTGTGTGTGGGATGGAAATAGGAAATATGGGTCACGAGTGTCCGAGAAAATACGGAATAATGCGAACCACAAGTGGCCGAGTGAGGTTCCAGTCACGGCTCAGCCGGCGTCACTGGCAGGGATGCACACGCTTCTCTGAAACAAGATGCACACACCGCACACTCTTGTTTTCAGGAACCACACGCCGGCGTGCCAGTTCAAACACACAAACACATACAAGTCGACATGTCTGTGTTGGCCCCTGCAGCGCACCTCTTCACTAAAATGGGATCAAGTGCAGAATTGTACAGGAAACAAAGAAGACGAAGAATAAGACGTTTATGAGCAGCATCTGCACACAGGGCACAGACAGTCTCGTCTCATCTCACACACACACACACACACACACACACACTCGTGCTCTCGTTCCATCTTCAGTCTGTCACTGATGCTGATGCTATTGATCACAACTTTTCCCTGATACCTCTTCCATGTCCACTGTCACAGTGTCTCCACATAGGAGGGGGAGAATCAATCGCCGTTGCTTTCACTGTGCGTAGCCTATCAGTGAGACATTTCATTTACTGGAACAAAGCCACTTTGTGCTTTTGTTGTTGTATTTACTGGGCACGGTGACAGAAAGAAAACCATCGAAGCGATAACTCTTGGGTGAGCGTGATGAAAGGAGGGAGGCCGGGGGAGGAGGTGCGACTCACTGGGTCACTGCAGCATACGGTTTAATTTTAATCATTTTTTCCTACATATGTCATTATTTCGGTTTCCAAAATTTCCCAGTTTGCCATCTGCTCCGTGTTCGTGTTATTCCGTTGGGTGCAAATGAAGCTTGTTGAAAATGACTCGATGATTTTAGAAGCTTAGTCTTGACATGAATGATGTATCAAAGCCGGATAGGATTAGACCAGCCTGACACAGGTACACAGGTCGTGACCCCCCTTTCACTCCCGACTCTCCTCCATTAACTGTGCGATAAAAGGAAAAACATCAAACTAAGCAAATAAAAAGAAGAAAAGTGACAAAAAAAGCAAGAACAAACTGAGTGCGTCAGTGGTAATCTATGGTTGGAGAAAGTTGTATATGATGATGGTGATTTAATTTGGGAGGTGTGCTTTGGCCAGAGCTCAGCTGCACTGAATGAATCACTCCGCTCCAACATTTAAATGCCTTCTCTCCTCCTCTCGCCGATCATTTCATACAGACTGCGGAACACATTGCTTTAGAGAGGCAAAAAGGCCACACACCATTCTTAGAGACAAAATAAGAACCCTGGAAAAGCTGACATTATAAAAAGGTACATTTAAACGCCGCCAAGGTGCATTAAGCAACAAGGCACATTTTCATCGACAGACTAAAGGTCAATAAAGGGACACCAAGTGGATCCAATGTGCCTCCCACTCCTTTGCCATGGCGGTCACAGACGAAGACAAACTGTGGTGCCAGCTATCATTGCACACCCACTACAGATCGGTTGCTAAAGATCAATGTGAACTACTCCTACTCGCTCCATGAAAAGTCCATAAAGGTGACGGACTGCTGATGCTGGTTGCCAGGACTTTAGGAATAAAATGATCAAATCGATCAAAACAAATAATTAGAAGAAGAAATATGTATTATCTCTGGATATTCACTGTTATTCTTTCATCTTACTTTTTTGTGTACATACAAACTGAATTCTTGAAGGTTCATGCATACACACACACTGAGACCGAGAGGGTCTCTTTGCATGGAAGTAAAACCTACAGGTCCACAGCTGTCACTCAAACGCACGAAGCCACAGTGGATGTGACCAATCCCTGTGCGAATTAGCATCCTCCAACTGCAGGAGCCAGAAAATAAGGCCAGGTGAATTTATACAGTATGAGAGGTGCCTGCCAAGCCTCAGCTGCAGAGGGCTCCAAGCCAGTGGACCATTATATTTATCTGCATCACGAATGTCCTCTGAGTGAAATATATAACGGCCAGAGTGTGAGGGAGATAAAGGTAACAATGGAGATGAATAGTGAGAGTGGGGGGAGTGGAACCTGGAATGGAACACGGAGAGTGAGAAATAAGAAGTGGTGAAGCAAGTGTCCACATCTTCACATAAAAGTACCAGTGGTTCAGTGAAAGTACCAATGCAGCAGTGCTACATGGTAGATATGAAATAAATATGGAGCTGCTCTCAAGCAAGATTTCTAATCAAGGCACAGAAGGCGCATTTGAATGTTAGTGAGATAATTAATACACCATTTGTTTTTCGACTGTTTATGATTTTTGCAGGTCTCTACGGTTCATAATATAGTTCACAGCATGTAAATCATGGTAAACGTTAAACGTTAAACAGAGGAAAGTTTTTCATTTATTCTTTAACCTCCACCTATGACGCTGTCACCAAGACGTCAGCTGCTTCATGAGCTAAATTAGAAAATGTCAGCAGAAGCAGCAGGGGTGCTGGGAATCTACAGACCCTGCACACGCATGAGAAATAAAATACTGTATACGTTTTCAAACACATCAACGCGAGCACAAGATTCAGACGTTGTTTTGAAAACAACTTTAATCATGATCTTTAACTATGACGCCCAATGCTGAAAATTATTTCAAAGTTATTTCAGTGACCATGATAAAGATATATGATAGAAATTGTACATGTTGATGCTTGAGGCACGTACATCATTAGACGGAGCATGTGATAATCAGGCTGCATGACAATAATAAGGAACATGAAGAAATGTATGTATTTCCGATTAAGATTTAAATGTCTATGTGTCGGACATATTATTTTCTCTGACGCCTCCTCTACAGTTTGAATGAAGTTTCAGACTTAAAGCAAACGGAAATTTTCTCATCAAAATCAAATGCGTTTCGATGACGTACCATTCAAAATACAGAGTTAAGATGAAAACAATCCATCAGTCAGGTGATAATTATCTGTGGTTATGTGTCTGACACCTTTTTACACGTTACTTCTTTAAATCCATTGCTTTACGACAATCTCCACTCGAGCCACTCAACTTATTTTTCTTTTGTTTTATTCATTCAAAATGTATCTAATGCACTGCCAACACTTGCATACATACGCTCGCACCGACATATTTTTCACTGAAGCACACCCCCATCTCATTAATCACTGCCGCCAGGGTCTGTGACAGCTGGGATACAGAGGGGTCTATGACAGTGGCTCACCTCTTCCTCTCCCCCTGCTCCTCAGGAATAAAAATATTCCTCCGATCTGATTTACTGTCTCCCAGGAGCACACACACACCGTCCTGTCGAACTCACAGCCTAACCTTTTGCTATTCTTGCAGTCTGAGCCCAGGCTAGTGTCAGTTGTCCCTGTGTCGCAGTCCCAATCAATACATAAATTTGATGTTTGGAATTATTCTATAATTACTCTCTAATTGCAATTCTTAGTGAAATAGATTCATAGGGACAGGCTTCCATAGCAAAATAAAAAGTGATAACTGTTTTGATGGTTTCTTTGTGTTTTACCATTAAACGGCTCCCCACTTCCTGCTTTGTGAATGTTTGTGGCACAATTCTATCGTTCACATTATTTCCCATAATTAATTAATCACACTGAGTGGTATCAGGGAAATGAGGCTTTTAAGAATGAGTGCTCGCAGACTGTTGTGTTGTACTTTTGGTGAGATGAAAGCGAGAAGCTTTAAATGGAAAAGCCTGTGAACGACACGCAGCATTGCATCACCCGACCTGAAAATGTGACTGGTGAAATAACAGTTCGGAAAGTGAGTGTTGGTTCTAGAAAAGGTTTTCTATCTAAAGGAAACCTGGTTTGAGTGCCGAAGAATAGGGGTGGGGGGTGGGGTGGGGGGATTATAGCACACAAGGAACACTGATTAGCAGGAGTGAATGAATAAAACCCATTGCCCCATATTCTCCTCTTTTTTGCCCTTGGGCATAGCTCAACTTTGTTTTTATAGGGTCTTTTTTGCATTAGTGTAACAAAATGCTTTTATTAATGGTGCATTATGCATAATGAGTCTCTTCATTTGCATGTGTTGCCTCTCAGTAAGGACACAGAAGGCAGTGGTGTGTCTTAGACAGTAGGCCAATCATTAATTAGACAACCAAAGCAGGATATTACTTATTTTGTCTGCCGTTGTGCGCCCTCCGATTGCAGGGGCGAGTGCCTACTTTCATTTCCCTATGAACCAAGTACAAATGATTTTTGTGCGATTTGTTGTTGGCTGAAGAGTGGAAGAGCAATAAAAGTGAATTACAACTGGGATGAGATGTGGACCAACCATTATAGACTCAGACAATTTGGAATAAAAAAAAAAGCGTAACTAGGATAGAAATGTAATTATAGCAACCTTTACCATTTCAGACAAGAAAATGTTTCCATCATGTTTTGCAGCTGCCTTCTCATTGTGTCACGTGTCTGTGCTGATGCACTAGACTCGACTGAATACTCCTTTTCCATGCATGCTTGGATAAACTAAATTATTCGTGCATATATGTAACATAAGTGAACATGGCTTTGGCTGTGATGTATTATATTCGTGTTCCAGTATCAGCTGACGAGGAACAGAGCCAATGGCGATGCATGCAAATGACCCCTACGGAGGTTATATTCAGTAATGGACAGATTATAACCAGAGGCTTGCTGACGCTAAGACGGTGAAGACAGGGAGAGAGGGCTCTGCCCTTCATTGCTCTCTCCTCCATCCACCACTCCTCCCTCCTATCTGCATCCCTTTATCCCCTCACCTGGTCCTCACCCGGAGCTTTGTGTGCTGTGCAATCAGACCGTCTGATTATTCCACACCTTCGCCTGGCTGCCAGTCACACAGGATTAGACAACCTGTCCGAGGTGAGAGAGCCACGGCTGTAGGGGCGGGTGTGAGCGTGTCATTTATTCATCCCCGCCATCATTCCACCGTCTCGCGAAAGCAAAACAACAGCGAGAACTGCAGCGCCGGCGCAAAGGTTATTAAAGGCAGGCAAAGCTGTAGCCCTGAGGTGGCGTGTAAACAACAGGGTTAAATAATGGACGACAGTGAGGAGCATGACAACGTCCATTCTTTTTTGTTTTCATTTTATTTTTTTTTGCAGTATTCCCTACAAGTTACAGAAGACAAAGATACAAGTGTTTTCATAAGAGAAAGTGAGGCTGCTAGTGGTGGTGGATGGGGAGATGGGGAGATGGGGATGTGTTACAACTGTCTGAATTGTTCGCTTCCATTTTGTGTCATTCACCCTTGTAATTCCCAGCTGTTGGCGAGTTACTAACACTGTTGCTTCAGCGGATGTGTCACCATCTACCAATTATTCCAGTCGTTTGTGCCCGCTGCCTGCTTTTCCCCCTGCAGTTAAGCCTCAGGTGTTATTTGCTTTTTTAAGAATTCCCCCCTCCTGCCTGCAGTGAACCTTGTAAAGCACCTTGTAAATTCAGCCCATTAAGTTATTTTCCCTGCTCCGCGAAACAGACCCATCAGCTCGGGTAATCACTCATACTTGTTCTCTCCTTCTTCACCTCCACCCTGTGATTCGATGCTTGTCTCCCACAAACTTCATCCTCACACATGTAGATCCTTTACACTTTGTAATCCGCCACATTTTATGGGTTCTAACATATTGCTGTCGGAATTCTTTAACAGGGCATTTAATATTCTGCAGTATTCTCGATCCCAAACCGCCTTTAAAAAATTCACTTTGCTAAGGTAAGGTAATGTAAGGTAAAAATGCACTAATGTTAACAGTGCAGATAAAATGGAAAGTCCTATATATTATCAGTTTATATTGAATGTTAGGGGTTTGTTGTCTCTCTGCTTTCTGGTTATTTTACAGGCTCACAATTTGAAAACTGGAGTTGAAACGTGAGCTTTTTTTTTGTTTTCGAACTCCACCATTTGTCATATTTATGGGTATTAGCGTGAGATGGCACGAGCAACGAGAAAAGTCGACATTTCGAAAGCGCAGCTGCTTCATCATGACTCAGAGCGAGTTCATAAATAATCGGAGAAACCGTCTGGGCGAAGGTGCTCAGTTTGCTAAGTGTGAAGTAGCTGTCAGGACCGCATTGCACGTCATCAATTACATTTGACTTCAGGTTGGACTTAGTGTTTTTCTGAAGTTGTAATTGCTCTTAGACAAAGGAAATTGCTGTTTAATATTTCTAGCGACAGCGTGCTATATTCAAAAAGTTTCATACTTCCTGTTCTACATGACCAGACAATAAACAAAAGTATGTTTTAATTCGGTTCAGTGTTGCCTCCAGAGCTCAGTCAAGTGAGTTTCAAGTCAAACAGTTATAGTTTAGTACTTATAGCATCTATAGCATACGTCCTCTTTGGCAACTCAGCTCTCATCTCTTCACAGCACCATGAGGAGGATGTTTCCCAATAGGATGCTGTAATTACTCATATTAAGGCAGTCAATTAGGGCCAAATCTGTAAAGCCCTATGTCTCTCTCTCTCCCCCTCTCTCTCTTCGGTCTCATGCCGAAGATCACATTCTGTCTGAATCGCTTTCTCCTGTTTGCCGCACAGCACCAAGTTATTATTGGGGAGCCAGTGGGAGCATTAATTGCACTCATTGGGAGAGAGGCCGGCAGTCTTTCCTAGCTTTTAAAGTTGCTCCTTCTCAAACAATGCATTTTTAATGATCCACCCCACCCCACCCCACCCCCCAACTGCCCCCTTAAAATTAGAGTGGTAGTTTATGATGAGAACAACAAATAAAAAAAATGTAACAGTAACTTTGAAACAGTAGACCAATTACTGTTAAAGGGTTAAAAGCAAGTGTGCCATATACTATATACTATATATTATACTATACCATATACTAGATAGACAGATAGACAGACAGATAGATAGATAGATAGATAGATAGATAGATAGATAGATAGATAGATAGATAGATAGATAGATAGATAGATAGATAGATAGATAGATAGATAGATCAGCGTCACACCTCAGAAACATGTTTTTGTCACGCTACCAAGGAAACATTAAGTCGTTTGGCCTCTTTCCTGGTGACCTTCACTTTCTTTAATAATTATGGTGCTTGTGGAGCTCTAACTGACTTTGCCCTGAGGAGCCCATTAAAACACATTTCTCCACTAACCAAACAGTGCATGGACGCACGCATCAATTAGCCTTAGAAGAAGCCCTGAAATAAAAAACAACCCAAAGGTTTTTTTTAAACCATAGGGTCGGTGTGTGTGTTATTGGTAACATCACTCCAGGCCACAGAAATCATTGAGATAATTAACATGGGAGGTATGACCCAGTTATCTGCCACCCAGTAATTGGGACCAGGGTCTTGCACAGTTATCTTAACGTAAAGGCTTTTAACTGAGACAGACAATTAATGTGTCATATATGATGATAATGTTTTTCCTGATGATTGAGAGCACATGTACCAGCAGCTAATCTCTGATTCGGAATGCTGGGAGATTTCTGAGTCACGTAAAACAAAACTAACTTCAGATAATTATCAAAAATCATTTTCACACCCACACAAAGTAGCCATATAATAATGATGCTGCACTTAAACGAGTTAAGCTCTGGGCACATTCAAAATTGCGTGCATTGTTCTGTAATGTTTGTTCTTTTGAGTCCAATGCGTTTGGAATAATATTGCATTTGCTGTAAATCGATGCTCTACAGTCCTCTACTACAGAAATGAAAAAGCCCTACAATAAGAGTATAAGAGGAATCGGCTTAGGATAATTAACCCAGTGAGCTGTTTGATTCGTACATTCAAAGATTCAATTTGTCAATATTGCTTCTTTTGGGATGACTCGCTAACAACACAGCGCATGAATAACATATGTGCAAAACTCTTTGTCTCCTGCGTGAGCCTCTTTTTTTGTTAATTCAGTGCAGAAACACAGGAATTTCTCATTTTTGCACAGACAAAGGAACATTTGTTGTACAACACTCGGCTACTGACTTTCTGGCTAAAGTGTCTGTGGTGTTCGTGCTGTTCTGTTCTGTTCTGTTCTGTTCTGTTCTGGTCTGGTTTGTTGTGTCTCAGCCATGAACACAACCTTCTTTTTCTGCTGTCTGAGCAGAATGAGGACTTTTAATAAAAGTACACTGAAGGAAACTGAAAAGAGTGGAACTGAAACACACTCTAAGCCTCTTGGAAGTCATGATAAGACCATGAATAACAATTTGACAACTCTCACACATAAATATGAATCAATATGTCACTATTTTAAATGTAGACATTATGTATATTTTTTTCCTTAATCCACAATTGTATAAAAGTGGGATATGGGATATGAGGAGTCAGGGATGCAGGGCTGGATCTAAACGTAGAGCAATGAGGAGAAAGTGGAGGTCTCCAGTGAAGAAAATGGATGAGCTTGGTGCACTGACAAAGACCCTGCAGGAAGACTGGGAATGCAGCGCATCATGTGCTTTACTTATTAATGGATGCAGGAACATTTTCCAGACCCCAGCTCCACCATCACTGATTTTGTGTACTGTACGGGCTCACAGCACTGCAGGCAGTGGAGTAACGCTGTTGTTTCTGGTTACATTCAGCTCGTGTGACATCACCAGCTCTGTCACACGCCGATTACAAACTCATGGTCGCCTCACTTTTTGTTTTCTTTTTTTACCACTTTATCAAGCGTCAAAGCAGAAAAAAAACAATAAAACCAAGCATATCAATAAGGGCAAAACAAACTGCACTGCAGAGTTTATCTGCCTGAAGGAAAAGCATCCAAATCTGCAGGCTGACACGACTACAACCTGTCGGATTACTGGCTACCTGACAGACCTCAGTTTGTGCTGCTGCAGGATTGTGCGTCTGAATGTGTTTCTTATTCTCCCTGCACACACCCCTGCCTTTCACTACAACTCTGAGTCCTGTCATCTGCAGGGGGCTTCAGCTGCAGTGTGTTAGTCGTGGGCAGGAGTGAAGAAACCTGCTGGACCATGTTGTTGCATGGTGTGGGAACAAGAAGTTCCCCTCCATCCCTCCTGCTGGTCAAACAGCCAAAGAGGCTGATTCACTGATTCGTTATGCACACTGTTATGACATTATATTGCTGTCATTGTATCTATATATAATCTTGAATTATCTTTATGTCTTTCTGAGTTTTCTCTCCAGCTCTACAAGAACATAATCCGACACCCACTTGGGCGACTGCACACTGACTATTACTAAGAAAAAGTCACATTCAGTTCTCCAGTTTACCTGACACGACACGATACGCGGCATGTACCCCCCTCCCCCCGCGCCCCCCAGCTGAAGAGCCGAGGCACATGTCTGCTGCCTGTCGACATGCATATCCATGTTTGCCACTTAATCCAATAAAGGCTTCGACGGAGGGAGTGCAAGGACGAGTCTTGCAGCAGTGCGAGAGCGAGGAGCTACAGCGCCATACATCTGCTGTAATAAAACTCATAAAGCAGACCGAATGGCCCTGCAGTTATGCAATTCTTGACATTTGATTTGAGCGCCCTGGTTGTTTTTCCCTCATCTGCTGTGGTGGGGGCGAGGAAGGAGGATGCAAAGCTCGGGGAAAGAATGCAACCTGACTGTCTTAAGAGGCAGCTGCAGCTTGTTGCAACATTAACAAATCAACTGTGTGGTATAGATGGTACAGATATAGAAATATATGCTGTACGTATAAATTATGCATTTTGTGTTGAGTGCAACTTTTGAAATCTTTTAAAACTTTCCCTACCCTTAAAAACTAAATATTCACAAACTAACCTGCGTTAGCAAATACCCAGTACTTTCAAGTCAAACATACAGTATTTCCTTTTTCACACACACACACACACAAACAGCCTCTACCATGTACACCCAACCATACAGCATACTGTTACGTCTGTGCAGTACACAGATGTCAAATTCCTGGTTTAGGAAAAATATATTCAGTATATAAATGTCATTTGTGGATGTAGGTTTTTAAAGTACGTGTTTGACTTGAGCTGAGGTACTGAGTCATTAAAGTAACTCATGCTCCCTCTCTGCTCTCTTCAGATCACACTCTGTGTCTATGGGGATTCTCACCTGGCCAAGATACACAGGTCTTTCAGGACGCTGGCTCCTCATGCACCACTCTGTCTGCTTGTATGTGTGTGAGCGTGTGTGTGTGTCATATACTACATTTGGGGACAAATTCTAAACCGGTTAATTGGAGACAGCTCATCCAACTGGGGGAAAAAAGAGTCGATATTTATATTTGCGGTTAAGGTTGGGTATAGGGTAGGCGACAGGCAAGTCTGCAGGCTATAAATGCACATTTAGGTGATGTCCCCAAAAATCATCAAAGGCACAGATGTTCAGTCTGTGTGTGTGTGTGGGAGTGAGAGAGAGAGAGGGGACTATTACCGCCTGAAAGTGTATGAATGTGTGTTTGTGTGTGTGTGCACTGTGTAGAAGTAAAAGGAGCCAGGGAGGTAAAGGAGTGCCCAAGGGAGACCACCCTGGGAGAAGAGGAGGTGGTAGGAGGACAGGCCAAGGAAAAGTAAGATTAATGATGCTTGGGAAAATGAGTGCTCCTGCTGGCCAGGACTTTAAAGACAGCGGGAGTTAGTTACTGGATGCTGGTCCAGCAGGGATGTGTTTTTGGCATCTTACCATGAAAAAAACAAAAAAAAAACAACAACATTCATAGAGCCCTGTTGGATGCCGGGCGCAGAAGACAGAATCTATACACCATGTGAAGTGAAGTCAGCAGAAGTGTTTAAAGTGAGCCAATAACCCCCAAGGCCTATTCCTCTGAACATGTGCCGACCTTGAACGGATCATAAGAGACGTTTTGTCAGGTTTTATGAACTCATCGCCGGTCTCTCGCTGCTCACAGATCACACCTGCAGAGGAGACTCGTTTTCCCAGCATCCTTCACTCTCGTGTGCTGGCGTCTGGAGGGCAGCGTACACAAGCCGCGGTAACTTCATTACCAAGAGCTTTTATCCATCATGATCAGATGAGAAGCTGCAGCAGCATCAGCAGCAGGACACACAGGGAATATCAAATAAAACAGAGGAGGTATCGAGTTAACAGGTAAACAATACATAGTGCTGCTAATACTGAGGCGGCCAAATGTTCCTGCTTGACCCCATCAAGTGCAAACAGAGGCGCGATAGCATCTCATCCCATAAATCCAGGGAATAAGTTTGTGTCACACATCTCGTTGTGTCCACATTAAATTCTTAGCCAACGCTGAGAGGAGAAAAACGCCACAGACAGACAGACAGACAGACAGATATATGAGAGAGATAACGGGAGTCGACAGTCGGTCATTAGAGAGACTGGTTGAGAAAACAGGCTGATAAATGCTTATTGTATTACAAGATGTGGAGTTTATTGAAGTTGCGGAGGTGGATTCACGCTCCAATCTTTCCCTCTAAAGAAGCGTCTGAGAGGCGCCTGTCCTCCGGCTGTGTGGTCAGCATCAGCCGCACTGAACTAGTTTATGACAGCAATTTATCACCTTTGTCATCACCTCCTGAAAGCAAATTTTGGTTGATTACCTATTGATTCAATAAGCGAGACACGGTGATTGCCCAATTTCCTCTCCCTGTACGACGGAAAGGATTCACGTCGTTAAAAAAGGAACCCAAAAGTCTGGAGCTGAGACAAAACATATGGCCGAGAAGAGTGTGCATCAAACAAATCTCTCCTCTTCTACGTTAAAAAAAAAATAAACGACACTGGCTTCGTATCGTGACATAAACGCGACAGATAAAATAGTCCTCCTGCATTGCAATTAAAAAACGCAGAGCTCCATCTGTTGCCTTGGCCAGGCTCCTTCAAAAGAATATTGCCACTGATTAACCAGAGCACCGGTTAGAAAGGGTTTGGATGAGGACACCGGATGAGACGCAAAGAACAGATGGTCCTGAGGGATTTATTAGGACAGAGAGGTTTTAATAGATCTTGGAAATTTTATGTGTGATTTTTTTTTTATGTGTCAGTGCCCAATATGCATATGGACTTTGGAATATAATAAGTGAGTACAGTTAGAGGCTGGTGATGAAACAGATACCTGGTGCGTTCAGACGGCCACCAGCAAACGGGCAACATTAAAGAGAAGATTAAACGACTGTTGACAATAACAGAGCCCATAAGAATCACTGCCATTTAAACCCTGCATCCACCACACTCTTCTTAAACTGGCATCACAAAGTGATTCCAAACTTTGTGTGTTAGAAGGGTACAGCAAGGTGAGGTGTAAAGGGCAGCTGGGGTTGCAGGAAGTTAAACGGGGAAGGAAGTGAGGACGGCCCCACGCACAGCTGGATGCAGCTGGATGCAGCTGGATGTCAGACCCGAGTCTATGCCCGACTCCACCGGGGTGCAGTGGAGGAGTAATGAGCAGCAGGCGGAAACATGGGGCACTTAATGGGATTACACGCGGAGACGTTAATCTGGCGAGAACAGGTGGGGAATTAAACATGATCAGAGGGCTGTGGTGAGAAGGACGGACGAGGGGCTGGAGAGGTGGAGGATGGAGGACAGTATCAGAGAGAGAGAGAGAGAGAGGAGTGAGAGAACACTATAGAACTGTTTATTACCACTTTGCACCTCTGCTTCCTTATTTTAAAGACAGACCCAAATTATCTTTGGTATTTTCATGCAAGAAAGAGAAAACACAATTTGCCAAGCCAAACATTTATAAAACGGCTCATTTCTTTTCTCCGAGTATGCAGAATCTGTGTGTGTGTGTGTGTGTGCAGCGTGGACGTTTTTTTTGTATTATTTGTATTACAAATCTATAACCACTAGACAAAGCCCATTAGCCAAACACATATGGCGGTGTGGAGGCAGGGGTTTGAAAGCAGCCAACCCCAGAGGACAGCATGGACGTCTTTCCCATGAAACAACAATTTCACTGCTGGCTGCAGTTTCTCCTGGCCTTATCAAATCCCTCAGTGCAAATGAACTACAGTGTTTCCATTCTGTCCATCTTCCACACACACACAGCTGATTTAGAAACCCTGTGCTGTCCACGCAGATTCCACACGTACACACTGTGACCTTGCCTGTGTAGCTGTGTAACACCTTCATTGATTCAGAACACAGTCAGCCACAAAAAAGCCAAACTGAAAGCAAACTGAAAGTGAAATTGAACTCCGCACATTCATATAAAGAAGCCTTGAGGTGAGGAGCTGATGGGTGGGTGGGGGGGGGGGCGGGGGGGGGGGTATATACAGCAAGCTAAGTAAATTCGTTAGTAAAGTGGAAATAAAAGCGTTTGCATAATGTTAAGCCTTTTAGGTTTCTTGGTTCTGTTACATGCTCAGTCAAGCTGCTGCAACACGCCAGGGTTCAACTCCAAAGCAAATGTGGAGGATCAGCTAATTAAGTCTCCCGCTGAGATAAACTATACCGTTAATGCCAGGTCTATAATGTGCACGGTCGTGAAAAGACAGCTACCGGGCAACAATGACAGGAAGTGACAGACGGTAAGCATTTATGCATGATAACTTCCAGGCCAACCGCCATTTATGAAAACATCAGCAAACACATTACAACTTTGCAACAACAGAGGCCAAAGGTCATGAATACCTTTAAGGGACACAGTACCAACAACAGTATCACAACATCATGCCCCATTAAGGCAGCAACAACGAAAGACAACATTTGAATAAAACAAGCAGAGCACGTGTTTGTTGTGTTGCCGCATGTTAAAAGACACATCCATCTCCCTGTGTGTGTACATACCACGTGTGAGTCGAATGAAAAGCACATACCTGCTGAGCGTGTCCCGTTTCCCTGAAGTGGCCAGGTTGACAGGTCGATTCGACTGCATGTAGCCGCAGGACGCAGCATCCTCACAGGCGGCTGATGGTGATTGGAGACATCATGGCCAGTCGGCTAATTCCTCCCTATGATGAAAGCAGATCAGGATTTATTGTGTGACTCACAAAGTTGAGTAGTACACGGTCTTGCGTTGTCACCCGCTGTTTCCCAGGTGTGTTGAATCAGTGGCTAATTAAATGTCTGCATGACATCAGCGTTGACCTTCACACACCCCCACACCCCCCCCCAAAAAAACCCATCAGCACTTAGCCATAGAAACACGCCTCCTGGTCAAATGACTCAAGCAAAGGTGAAAAATATATTTGTGAGCAAGAGCTCTATGTTCAATTGTACATTTTAACATACACAATGTCTGTCATATTTTCTCCGTCCTTGTCCGTAAACTTTTGTCTATTTAACAGCTCCCACGGTTTCCAGTTGATCTCCACTGTGTTGAAGGTTTTAGCTGCTGCTGCATGCGGCACTGTAACTTAACAAAGACACAGTGTGAACACTCTGCAGAGGTGTTGATGACATGCCTGCCTCAGGTTTATTATTGCTTCTACCATACTATAATCCAAGACTATACTGTAAACCTATGTTTCATGGTGTTTTTATTTGAACTCATGTCAATTCAAATACATTTATGCAAACAAAAACACAGTGGCAGGCGACAGGCGACAGGTAGTCAAATGGCAGACAGGTGGTCTGAACATGCAGGTAAGAGAGAGAGCACTAATGCAGAGGGAGCACCAACACCGTCTGGCAGCCAGTGGCTGAGAGCTGCACCCGCTGATGCTACCTGCTAAACATGGAGCAGCAGGGAAGACGAGTGTTAAGGCTGACTAACTGGAATGCTGTTTTAAAGGAGGAGTCCACACTGTGACAAATTAGTAAAACATTTTTACACGGGCCTGAATTAAAATCGCTGCAAACAGGAGACGAGCCAAACTTTTTCGGCGATGACGTTTGGTTTGAAAAAAAAAAAACACAGGTTCTCTTCCAACTTAGTCATACTTCATTTTAGCCAGAAGGCCGAAACAGAAAAAAAGAAAATTAAAAAATAACTTTGCTCGGCAGAACTTTAGTGACTTTTATATCTGTGGGGGAAAAAAGAGCAGCGAAAGGGTTTGGAAATTTGCAGCAGGCTCCCCATTAAGCAAAAACCCAGTCCCCGAGCAGCATGTGAATTATGAACTGGTCATCACTACTGGCGAAAAACTGTGGTAGCACACAGAGACTATCGTGCTTTATCGCTCATAAAAAAAATCATTTCAAAAAAAGACCCCTAGTTTTCCTGCCCATGCTTGTTTACACTCAACTGAGCAATATGTCGCCACATCGCCGCCCCGGTGGGAGTTTAAATAGCATGAAGGCGTCACCCGCAGCAGGCGATCCGGCTCTGTGACTACCTCCAGGATAAAGCAGGGCGACAGCATCTCCCATTCCTTCCCGTGAGAAATAAACGCAGACTTAAGTGCACTCTGATAAATAAATAAATAAATAAAGCAGTCAAACAAGCAGCATGTCGGGGGAATATGAGCTCGCCCTCCCAATCTCTCCACACAATCATCCACTTAAACCAATCAGGACAACAAGTGAGTACAGGCTGCAGACGAGTACAGGTGCACTCGGGGACACCGTCACACACACACACATACACATCACACGTGCACACAGTGCACGCTACTGATAAATCGCAGGACAGGATGAACCAGGGTACGGCATTATCATCAGGCAATATTAAATGCATGACCCTTTATGGCATTATATCACAGTTTATTGCTATTAGCTATTTCCCCCGATGAGATTAAAACCCATATTGTATTTATCTTACAAACAATTACTGTCCAGGATAGGTTTTGTAGTCTCTGTGCATTATCGTGGATTTTGCAGGTTAGGCAGATATGAGGTCACTGTGGTTTGTCTTCCACGTGACACGAATGGATGGGATCACTGCAGATCACTGAGGTCCAAGGATCAGCCTTCGCTGGTGTGACGACGACAGCTCCGAGCAACACGAGCCAAACGCATTTCATTCACTCCCTCTTCTCACTTATCCCCGGTTGCATCTGGCCTCGCAAATTCTTGTCGTTTTATCAGCTCCGGCTTTGAAATATCTTTGCTGACATTTCTCTTGCTCTGAACTGAATGGCAAAACCTGTCATTTCTGCACGGCCTTTAGAAGGACACATCGATGAGTTGATGATCGGTAATTGCCGTCCAAGGCCCCCATCATTCCTCGGCACCTTTCAAAACTGTCCCGAGTCACGGCTGTTGAAATATGAATGTGACGGTGCCCGGGTAGGGTTACAGGTGCGCTGACGTGGCGACGCTGTTCGAACAGACAATTAGAAATGCTATTCAGGTTTGGGCCGGTTGTGGTCACATTTTCCTCAGTCACATGTTTGCGTTGCTCCTCGTGTATCTGCATCACCGATACTTATCACACTTCACTGCTGTGTCCCGTCACAGCCTGTTTCTAAAACGCTAAGCTGCCTGAAACGTCAGAAAAGAAGCAAAGCACGGACACCTGGATGGAAGGGAAATGAGCAGTGTTTGAGGACAAAGCATCTTATTTGGATTTTTTTTTTTGTGGCGTCTCTGTGGCACGTTCGCACCCCACTGTCACGGCCTACAAATGCATACAGAGCAGGAGCATGCAGGCGGCTGAGGCCCGGATTAGTCTCAGATTCTTTGAAGGCATCGAAATGAACCAAGCAAAGGCTAATCCGTCGCTTTTGCTTTTGGAGAGAGAGAGAGAGAGAGAGAGAGAGAGAGAGAGAGAGAGAGAACTGTTAAGTACGGCCATGGGTGTAGTGACATAAACCCAGTCCGTGGACCCAGACACTGAAACATGTGCAGAGAAAAACAAAGTAAAAACGATGGGAAAGAGTGAGTGCGGAATGGAGAGATAAAGTCACTATTAGGTGCAAAAAAGGAAGAAAGAAACCTATTTGTAAAGGGCAGCATTTACAAATCACCTGCTGCACCAGCCCTGGATGGAGGGATTAGTTTGTGTTACTTAGACAGCTTCTGGGCAACACAGCCCTCAGAGAGAGATCTGTCCCAGGGAAAGAAAAAGCCTCTCTCCTTTCCAATAGTCTCTCTTCCCCCTGCTCCGTCTCCTCCATTGAGTTTCTCATCATGTCTCCTGTTGTTCTACATCGCTCTGTTTCTCTCACTCCGCACACACACACACACACACAGCCTGTGGTCTTTGAACATAAAATAGTTATTTTGTGAGCCTCTTTATTCCCAGCTCCTTATTGGTTCACAGTGCCTTCGTTATTTTTTTTTTTTTTTTTTTTTTGCAGGGCTCAGCATAATTTGAACGCTGGAAAATGTGGAGCGCAGCTGTTGTTGAGCAACGGCAAATAGCTGCTCGGGAATAAGAATAAGTCAAAAGAGCCACAAAGCGAGGCCTGACAAACACTTGATGGCAGCGTATGTGTGGCGTGTGTAACCGCGCTTTATCATTACCGCGGCGACAGTGAATGTTAAATCTGTCTGCAGCTCCACTCCGCTCGTTTCTCTTCCCACCCTTCTCCTGCGAATGTATTGTGATTCATAACGCCGGCGTTTTTATGACTCAGGTGCATTCCTCTCAAATTTAATGCCGACCCCGTATCTTATTTATTGAGGAGGTGAAAGACATAAAGGTGGGGAATATAAAATGGCTTCATGATGGCTCCTTTTGCTGACAAGGCTGTTGGCACTTGTTGGATGTTATTTGTTTTTTAAGTGACTGATTTACGGACACGTTCTGCCTCGAGAGGCCTCGTCACTCATCGTCACTCACTCCCCCCGCCTCTCCATCCTGCGTGAACCCTGGCCTTGATGCTGTTGTGTTTTGATGCCGTGGCTTATTAAACACGATCCTGGTGCTTCCTCTTTAGTTCAGTCCTCTGTGACTTCTTGTTTTTTTCCCAGCAATGTGGTTGTGATCCAAACTCGATTCCGTCCATAAGCCTACTGATATGAGACACGCTGAACAACAGAGAGGAGAAACAATGTCAGAGATGGGACGAGCACGGAAGCAAAAGGGAGGGGAAAGGAGGAAAACGTTAATAGGCTGAAAGGTTTTCTGGCAGGAACTATATGGTGTTTAGATTAAGCCTGCGGCGCAATCAACGTTCAAGGACAGCGGAGGATTTTAGTGATGAAGGTGTCGCGAGGAGTCAGTGTGAGATGTAGTGATTCCACCTGCCAGCTGCAGGCAGACAATGGGGGAAAATACGATACGGCGTTTAGCTAAAGGGAGACAAGCCAGACCTTGGACGGAGGAATGATCAATCTTCCCCAACCAACAGTGAACGGTGAGCATACAGAGAGCAGCCTCACCCTGTAACCTGGCCCATGGTATTGACCGAGGCACAAAGAAAGTTTTCCTTTTCTCCCTGCGGAGTGGTGCTGGTGAATATGTGTGCATGTTTTCATTTATATATATATATATATATATATATATACACACACACACACACACACACACACACACACACACACACACACACACACACACACACACACACACACATATATCCATCTCTCTGTCTCTTGATCGACATTTTGTAATGGTAACACTGCATTTTTTGTGTTTATCTTGAGACTGTCACAATGATAAAATGATCGCGACAGTCAACAACACATTTCTCATTGTTCGTTTTTTTTGTTTTGTTTTGTTTTAAAGCACTATGCAGTGTTTGGTATTTGAAAAGATTATGGTTATACTGGAATTAGACCCCCTGGAACAAGTTCTTTATCACACGGGTACCAGAAGCTGCAGGCAACATGTGGGCTTTTCTTTCTTTTCTTTTTTTTTTTTTACCTCAGACTAAGAGCACAGCCTCGTAGAGCTGATGCCTATTTTCAGTCTTATTTCTCCTTCTTCTTTTACTTCTCCTTTAATTATCTTGCAAAACTTTTCGTTTCAAGCATCAGCTCTCAGAAGCCGCAGTCACAGACACCTGTGTCCATTAGTGACAGGAAGAATGAGACAATGTCACCGGGACACCTCTTCAACCCGCAGACGAAACAAACCACACCAAAATAGCCACCGATCTGATTTGAAGCCACAATTTGCTTATATTATTTCTGTCATTTATGAGCGTTTGTGTCGCGAGCATGAAACATGAGGTTTTCATTTGTCACTGTTTGATTTTCAGTGTTATAAAAGCTATTCTCAGTGACTAATTAAAGTGTCAGGTTCGATGTGACAACTGGTGATTATTATTAATTCTATTATTATAGACATGATTGTCATTGTCACATTAACAAATATGACGTACACGTAAACATTTGAAGTTCTGGCTACTGATGAAATGTTTTTTTTTAAATATATTTAGAATTTGTTTTTATCTGTGTCCTCCTAAACCCATTCTAAACCCATTGTTCAGTGACAGCATAATTGTATCCCCCCCTTAATCTCCACACCTTTATCTCCTTAAATCGCTCCTTCTATCTCACTTGCTATCTCTCTCTCTCCTCTCAGCTCTGCTCACAAGGTCAAACATGCCGCTTTCCATTTTTTCCACCCTCTCTTCCATTACGATCTTTATACCGTCTTCCCCCGCCACGCTCGGCGCACGCTCACATTCTCACCGGTTTCAAATGCAAATCCGATTTTCACCTGTGAGAGGGATGAGGGGGAATAGGCCATGGAGACACAGCGGGAATTTGCAGAATGAGCACATTTCATAGGCAACAAGTTGCAATAGGGAGAAACATATCTGTCATAGCTGGTGCTCTGATCATCATCATCATCAGTTAGCTCGATACTCTTGGTTTTAATTAAAGTCCTTTAATTAAAGGCCTTTCTCTCTCCTCCACCATCATCCCATTTTGTGCTTATTTCCTAGCATCCTATGTTGTCAGTCAAGGGCCAACGTCTGGTCTCCTGCGAGGTCCCACTGCCCTCTGCCGTGTTCGACAAGAGACTGGAGTGCGCCACATTGCATCTAATAACACCGACCTCTCCACCTCACAGCTCCTGTTTCCTCACTCCGGGGCCAGACGTGAGCCCCTGCAGCAAACCAGGTAAGCTCACGGTTTCGACCCCTTCCTCGTACCAGGTCATCACGTCCAGTCATCCTCTGCTGCTGGCCTGACAGCTACACTCCTGCCACACAAACACTAACAGCTTCCCAGAGTAGGTGATGAACACTGACATGGTCGCCAGCAGCTAGAGGAATATTTATTGTAGAGACCAGCACTAAACTGCATCACAGCATATTATTGTTGTGTTTTTTCATAGCTGCAGGAACTGTGCATGGTGGAAAAATGCACAGGCTTTAAATATTACCTGTGGATAGGAGTTATCAGCTCACAGTACAGTATGACACAGGGTTCGCAAGTTCAATACAAACTTTTTTTTTTTTTACATTTTATAGGTTAGTACAAGTTTGTGAAAAATGGATCTAGCTGAATCTCTCAAATAAAACAACAATCTCACTAAAGCAGAAGAGTTTTATAAAAACAACGTCCAGATGATCATGACCTCATAATGATAAAATGCGTATGTGCAGCACCAGTTTTAACATCTGCACACAAACTGACTTCAGATTTCCATTTTTAAAAGACAGATGAGAATTTTGGTCCTGGTTTAACATGAAGACTAGAAGCAGTGAATTACTGATTAAACCAACAAGTTTGATGTTGTCTTTATAAAATGGTCATATTTCGCTGTTTCATGATTTTCATGCTTGATCAGATTTTTTTAAAATTTTCCACCAATACCATGTATGTTATATTTCAGACCCCCACATCCTGATACTGCATTAAAGTATATAATCACTCTGGGCCAAAGATCTTAGGACATTTATTAATTTTCTTCCTGTTTGTGGCAGAGGAAGGTTAGCTCAGCAGGTGCCCTCTTGACATGGCTCGCAGTAATATCTTCCTAAATGAGCTGAGAGGAGGACTCCCCCCCCCCCCCCCCCCCGGGGGGCCCCCCCCCCCCCCCCCCGTGACTGTGCAGTCTGTCAGGCCCCGATAACACAGTGGGAGAAACATCAGCGCCATCAGTTCTTACCCACCTCCTTGACCTTGACTCCCGCTGCATCACTCCGCTCGCCAAGAGTCTCGCCTTTCCCCCTCACTCGACACCAGCAACACCATCTCAGCATTTTAAAACTGGGGGATGAAAGAAGGTTGCATGTTATTTTTATTTTATTTATTTTTTTTATGTTTTGGTGCTGTTGGGACAAAACTTTGATCAATACTTAATAAAAGACTCAAACCTGTCATACAACCAGCGAGATAATCACGCAGCACAAAAAAGGTTTGATTCACTTGCAACATTTTAATTTCTAAAGACTTTAAACACCATTATAAAAGCCTCAATGAATGCATGCTATAGATGGGCTCTGACTCGTATTGACTCACATTGCTAAAGATGGAGTAAGGCCATGAATCTGTATGGGTAGACCAGTTCATGACTGCTGATGAAAGGTTGCAGCAGTGGATTTAGGATCCTGTCTGGAGACCTGCAGTGACAGTGCAGGGTTCATGTGCAGTCTCATGCTAAGCAGGTGCCGAGTTAGCGGTTACGTGCAGACATCATGAGTCCTCACATTAATTACGTTTCTTGGGCCTGCCTGTTTCCCCAAGTGCCACCTAATTAGTCTTAATTAGTGGCTGGGCTGTTGAGGACGTAAAAACAGATACAGGATCTAGCCAGTGATTATTTATTATCCCCATGGTTTCTCCTGACACACCCGTCATTTTCTCATCTAACCTTGTCTGTGTACCTCCTGTAACATTCACCTTTTGCATCCAACAAAGACACTTAACACATTGTGTATTGATCAAAAGGACCAGAATGCAAATCACAGGCTCATCGTTCACTGTGGTGAGGTTTACTGACGGGTGATTAAATCTGTGTTTTTGTTTGTGAATCCAGCCAGAGTGATGATATTAACTGGCTTGTGTTTGTCCATATTGCAGATATGGAGGAGCTGAATCATGAATCCGTGACGAACAGATTTAACACTGACCTACACTGATCTACATACAACAGCTGCAGAGAGATCATCTATCTAATTTGGCTTTCCAGATACTAACGCTGTGTGATCTGACCTCCATTTTTGGCCATTACAACGTCAGGCAGGCGACTGCTGTGCAAATTAAGTTGGAAGATGACAGGTCACTTGGAAGCAGGAAACGGTTTTGTTGCTATGACAGCCAGGCGACTGGAGATAACGTCCCCACAGCAGTTGGTAATTTCACTGGTTCACAGCTGATAATCAACAAGATAAACAAGGACAGTACAACCAAAGCGAATGCGGCTCAGGTCGGGTAGCAGCGCTAACAGGGTGGGAAAGAACAGTCCTGAGCCCCTTTCTCCAGGGGGAGGAACTAGGCTGCTATACCAGGACATACATTAACAGTTCATTCAATTAATAGATGATACATTCATCTGTGCAAACTGGATTATGATCCAGCAGGGGCCTGCTGCATGTTTTGGTCCAGTGATCAGGTTTGGACAAGTCTGATGAGGCCATCCTGCATTAATCCAGGACACGGATTAAAGATGAATTCAGAACAGTGGAACAGAGGAGAGTATGACCACAGTTAGAAGCCAATCAGGAGGCGGAATTACCTCTTCATTAAAACAAGACCTGTGATTAGAAGCTAATTACATCTCAACAAGAAAGAACATACCAGGATTAGCAATATTAATTCTTATTTGCTACATTTACCAGTAATTTATTTTGACAGCAAAATCATACTGCATTGTCATTTAATACAATGCTTGTGCAATAATACGTAAATGGGATATAGAATGATATTGTTCCTCCAAACAAATGCACCATTTAAAAAAAGCTTAAAGGTTTAAATGAGTCTGTAAATAAAAAGCAAACTGTGCTGTATATGAAACTAGAAGCACCTGCCAGAGCACAGATTGCTTAATGTGAGACTGCCAGTTCATATTTCATCGTTTAAAATGGGCTGCCAGTCTGAACTGGCTCATGTTCTCATCTTGAATGGAACCACCTGTGTAACCACTTGCACTCGCTGCAGAACTGGGAAGCCTTGGCCCTGAGACCTCAGTGCTGTGTAACATCAGAGAGGCCGTGCAGTTGGACAAAACTCCAGCAAATAAAAAACAGTTTGACAAGAAATGTGCTTCGAATACACACACACACACACACACACACACAACCATATGCAGAAAATGCACTGGCAGCAGCAGAGCTGGCAGGACGGTGTCCGGGGAACAGAGAAAGTGATGAACTTGGTTGTGATGCGCTCGTAGTTCTGTTTGTGTGTTTACTGGAGTTCCCGAAGTCGTGTCTGGGAAAATGAGCTAAAACATGAGTAAGTGCATAACGCAGCCAGGTTCATCACTCTTTTCCATCCCCTGGCAACACATCCCTTGTCATCTGTGCTACTTGCGGCGCATTTATCTATTTAATTGCGTTCTGTGCCTTCGCACCTCGTTTTTATCTCTCGGTTGTGCTGTGTGTGTTTGAAGCACGTTTTTCTATTCGGTCGTCAGCAGAACCTTTTGTTGTGCTGCAGGTATTTTGCAGGATTTGGGTTTTGTTGTGGGTATTAACAGCACAGGTGATGTCAAACTGATGCGGCTGTTTTGTGTTTTTGTCCTGAATATGCATAAGGAAGATGGTAACTCTCTAACGTTCGACACAAATGCATACATGCATGCATGGTGTTTTGAGTCAGCATATTTGTACCATCTATTGTGGTACAAAGGCAGCACTTATGCACACCATGCTGTGAAGCAACAGTCATGCTGGCACTGAGAGCGCGTCTCTGTGGTGAGGAAATATAAGCACACTCGCTCCTCTCTAGAGCTTTGAGGAAAAATACAAACAAGCAACACCATTTATCTTGACCTACTGAGTTTCCCTGAAGTCTGCAGCGAGACAGGAATGTTTTATAAAAAAACAGGAACCAGAGGCAGACAAAGTGAGTGAAGAGGCCGCAGAGGGTGCCATGATTGTGGGTTGAGAGCTCAATGCTCACTTCAGCATCACAGCAGTGAGGAGCCAACGCCCTGCAGTTTACAGATCCTGTGGTGAGAGTTTGCCATTTGCACTCAAATGTTATATTGGTTTTCCTCCACTACCGGTGGGAGCAGTCGACTGAACGCGTTGTTTGATAAAAAAAAAAACCTTCCGACTATAGTGAGCACAACAGAGTTTACAGTGAAAGGGCAGTGGAGCAGGGCAGAGTGGAGGAATGAGGCATAAAAATGGCGCCGGTGTTTGTTTTATCCCATCAGACACTCAACATGAGCTCTGCTGCAGTGATCGAAAGTAAAAAAAACATTTCACTAAAACTGTACATTCTACTTCACAATACGTTGTATACACCGTGGTACTATATTGTATTATACTATTAAAATGAATATTTTCTATAGTGGCTTATTTAAACCTATTAAAACATATCACAGTGTTATATTATAAAGATGGCCACTCTGTCACATTTCAGATGGGACGTTACGAGAGCCAGTGAATGGAAATGGTTTCATTTCAACCAAGTCTCCAAAAGAAAAATATCTCGCCCAAAAATCCGAGATAAAAGAAACAGTTTGTATCAGAAACTTTTCTCTTCTTCCTTTGTCCTCCATTAATCATCTCAACCATTCACATTTATCTGACGTCCCAGTATATAAAACTGTGGCGGCTCAGCGTGCAGCTGCTTCCACAGTGACATGCTGCTGACCTATTTGAGGATTTTCACTCTGTTGGACTTTCATTCAAGTAATGGCTCTGAATGAATATGAGTCCTGCTATATGTGTGTGTGTGCGCAAAGGGCACAATTTCCAATAATTGTTGTTTATATTTATTGCGTATTTTTGAGGTGGGGGAGAGGTGAAGGATCGCACAAAGACTCTTCTGTTGCAGGCTAATTCCCACGTCTTCCCCCCTGTCTGCTCCACCTCGGGTCATTACATTTTAACACTCCATTGAAGCCGCAAATTACAATTTTTTTGGCAAGAAAAATGCTCTTCATGAGAAGTTATTTCTCTGGAGATAGAAATTGGCACTTGCAAGAATGGGCCTGCGAGCATAAAGATGCCAGATTCTACAGTCTGCAGCCGTGTATTAAATCATAGATATATGATGCAAATATTAGTTTGTTGTTTTTTGAAATGATGCATATATATATATATATATATATATAACGGGGGGTCGAGGGGGGAAGAATCCTATGGTGATAGTAAAAGTATCTAGTGCAAAAGCCTGCAGTTATTGCATATTTATGAGTACTGTTGTCAAACGTCACCAAAATCGATCACACCAAACAGGACGATAATGAGCAATTTGCCCACTTAAAGTCTCTTAGACCACTTGGAAATGAGTGAAACGTTTTTTGTTTGGTTTTTTTCTGTTCTATAATTTCTAATTAGAAGCTATGGGAATAAAGGCTGTTAATGATGGCCCGTAAACAGTAAGACTTGAGTCGCACTCATTTATTTTAATAGTGCAGTAACATTACAATAAGCGGCAGCTGAATAATGAGAGCGATATCTGTGCGGCTCCATCTGCCTTTCTGCTGCTGCGCTGAATTTCTTCCAGGAAGAACATACTGCCATGTGGATCGCGCTTTTAACCACCATATCAGACAGCACATTCGCATGGAGCGCGTTCAAAATGCTCCCCGCTGACATTTCTCTCTTGTTTATTCAAAGTGTAGCTGTACGGGGCAGCTAGAAGAACTTAATTAAAGGTTTGGCAACTATAACCTACCAGTCAGTTATTTAGGATAATCACTTTGTGTCATTCACAGTAATCGGTCAAAAGGTCTTAAAAGCGTTTCACTAATTTGCCTATAAATGAACTTGCCCCAGCCCTGCGGATTGTATTTGTTTTATTTGCCCAGACTATTAAGTATCCATTAAAAGGCATTTTTGCGGTGATCACACTGTAGACTATAGGATGCAATAATGCAGTAAAACAACATTGTAAAACCAGCCTCTACAAAAAAGGGGCTCGGCTACACTGCTAGATTAAATCTTGAATCCCTTGTTGTGAGCATTTTTATAAAAGCACATTCTGCAGGTTTCGCTATTACTTTCCCGTTGTGGCAAATCGCCATGTTTTCAACGAGTCTGAGAGAACATAACGATCTTACACGAGTCAGTTACAAGGTAGAGATAAAATATCAACACTGACAAAGAGTAGGCAAGAGGTTAAACTTTTCTCTTGCTTTCAAGGCAAAGAGATTACAGCGCACTTCCCCAGGTCTCCAGACCCGTTCTCCGTCCACATTATAGAATCACACTACATCTTTCCATTGGATCCAAACTGCTATGACCACAACAGGGACGTGTGGATGTAGCTATAAACCACTAAGGCCTGTTTTCACCACAGTAAGAGCACATGGAAATGCTGCTGCCAAACTATGTGTATTGATTTTGGTGTTTGGTGTTATGAACAACACAAGCCTGTGGCCTGAAATGAACTGGGCCTTCCGTTGTCAAATCAATATCCAGCACAGAAACAGCAAACCTGGCTGATAAATATTCCCCCTCTGTGTTTATTTGACAACTGTTTGGGAGTGTAGGAGTTTAGGAGCGGATCGTGTGTATGTGTGTGTGTGTGTGTTGTAATCACGCTTGTTGCCCATCCCTCTCCTCCTCCAGCTCTCCTGTCCCTGCCTCCCTCTTTATTTATTTAACCCGGTCTCATCCAGTCGAGCGGCAGATCAGTCTGCGGAAAGGGCAACTTGCCAAAGCAGCCCTCTGTGACAGAGCAATGCATTAGGACATTAAGACACCCGCTCCTGCACGAGGAGAAAAAAAAAGAAAAATCAATCATGCACCTTGGGATGATGCATTCGAGGCAGAGAAGGGCACTTCTCCCAGCTCTCTGAACACCATGCTGACTGGGTCTGCAGCTCTGTTCCCATCTCACTGCCTGTAGCAGCATGCACACATGGCTGAGCTTGTTTGTCTCACTAGTTCCCTCTCACGCCTGCTTCCCAAGAGCAGTGAGCTGCTTTCAAACAAATCATTATTGTTATGTTTTCGGGGACTAAGGTAAGCACGTACAACCAGAGTAGTCTGCCACTAATCTGGGTTTCACTAGGTGGCAGGTAACTGCTCAATCGCTCGTGTCTGGAACTGTGAAATCTTAAAACGCACCGAATGCTGAAATATAAATATGAGTGAGTTCATTTAAATATGAGACACGGCTGAGGTCAGGAGGGAAATGTGCTTCAAAGTGAGCAATGAAAGTCAGCGGGGCAAGTGAGCTGATCACGATCATGTCTGAGTAATGAGAACGTCACCCTCTTTTATTTTAACACCAAAGACACGTTGGTTGGAACTTGTTCTTATAACTCTGCATTGTCTCTTAATGGCCTAAAACAGAGGAGCCTCATTACTTCTTTCCTATTCTTAACTGAAGGACGTCGCGCTGAAAGCAGCGCCTGCACATGGGCAACTCGGTGGTAATGGGTGATGCGGGAGTGAAGAGTTATGTGATGCTCTTTCAGTGTCTGACACAAATCTATTCTGCTGCGTCCAGAAATTGAACCAGTATCTCTCTGGTCACTTGGGTGAAAACACACTGAAAAGCCGACAGACATGAAAACACCCAGTAATGTTCACTGTCGCTCCACATTTCTCACAGCTCTGACACGCAACAGGCACAACAAGATTTTCCTTAATGGCAGCCAGAGAGGAGGTGGAACAACATTCACAGTATCACGATTGAATATTCTGCATTTCAGAACTAAGGAATTGTATCCTGCTTTGATGCTAAATGGAATTTTCTAATTTACATAGAGATTAGCTGTGCCCTCATCAACTCTGTTACCATGGCAAATAAAAATGGCTGTCTGCAATCATAATTTAGTCCATAAACTCTTATTGGTATTAAGATATATAACCCTCCCTCAGGGTTCACTGCATATGTTGATGCTCAGGTCAGCGCATTATTATGAAGAACTCTTCAAAATACGACCTGACGCCATTGTTTGAGACGAAAAACAACGGAAGCCATGAAAGTAAATCGGAAAGGAGGAGAGCAGCATGAGGGGGAGTTCATTCTACAGGGAATAATAAATAATCAGATTCAAATGTGCACTGCTCTGATCTTAGTCACATTTTGTAGACACATATACACACGAGTCATAAACAGATGATGGTCTGTAGCATATAAACTGGAACATGAGGGGAACATCCAATAAGCAACTGATGACAGCATCAAACAAGCATCAGCTAAATATATTTAGAATGAAGGTCACTGGTGTGATGTACACCGTCAGTATACAGCCAGCTGTTAGAGTTAGATCTACAGCTGGATAAAGACTGCTAGAACATAATTCCACAGTTTCTTATAATATCACACAACACTGCAGTGATGTGTGATATTGGTGAGGAAGAAATATTTCAAACTATTAATGTACATAAAATATCACAATATTACAAAGAACGCAATTAAGACATTTCTACTGAATATATCCAACATTCTTCAAACTGGAGGATGTTGTTTCTCGTATTTCATTGGTTAGTTTCTTATGATGTATTTTTGCGTACGCGGCACACTCGGTTGCATGAGAAATCCCGGAGAAAGGAAATAACACTGGCATATTATCCGTGGAGGGCAGCACGATTAGAAAAATGAATATTGCTTTTCTCCTCTACCTCAGTGCTGGCAGCAGATAACGTCGAAACAAATAAATAAAGAAAAGCTGTAAATAACCTTCGCCTGTTGCTTCAGTCATTTCTCTATTACTTTGGCCAGCGGAGTGAGACCGACTTCCTATTTCTTGCTCTGAGAAGCAGCTCTCAATTTTGTTGATAAAAGGGGGGAAAAAGGAGGAATCGGAGGATAGGAAAGGAACACGGGAATGGGCAGCGGTATGGAGTGGCAATACATTGTGTGAATGGATTTCCCGAAACATGCTCGTTTGCATACTGCCATGTTGTGCCATAAAGGCTACACATTACCCGCCTCCCTGTTTTACCCATGCATGGCTTTGCCACCACTTGCACACCTACAGACACATGACAAACTAAATAATGGTGATCCCAAATTTCCAAATCACACCTTTTATTACTTTAATGGTTGAAGCAATTACTCAGGCTCCAGCCACAGTCATAAAACACAAAAGGCAGTTGAAATTAAAAAAAACATGCCCCTGAGTAAATCACAGGAAGACACAGACAGACCCCATCACGTTGACCACAGGAGGGGGGGCAAACTATGTAAAGTTACCGTCAACGAAAACAGTACAACAGGAAACAGGAAAGAGTATATTGACAATAAAATCATGAAAGCAAGCACTTCCGGTTCGGTCTTGGGGCACAGAAACGAATACTCCATCGGGGTTGAACAGCAGCTGTGAGCCCCCTTAACGTCCATCTCATGGCCCGCGGTAGCGCACCTCGTTTTGTATGTGCTAGACGGAGCCATTTCCCTCCACGGCCAAACTACAACCGTAGTGTCAAGTGGCGTGGCTGTCAAACACTAGCCGCTAATGCGGAAGAGTCTGTTTTTATTGTCTAAAGTGGTAACTACACGTTTTGTTTCGGTGATTAAAATTTTTTTTCGTCGCTATTTTGTCTAAACTACATTATAAACAGGGTCGGACTAAGACAAAAAAATCGGCCCTAGCATGTTCGACCACACCGGCCTACAGTAATCGAATACACTACAAGAAACAAGAAACGGAGAGGATGTTGACAATACAATAAAAGCATGCATTTCCGGTTCGGTCTCTAGGCACAGAAATGAAAGCTCCATCGGGGATAAACAGTAGCTGTGGGGCACTGCACGGCCAACATGCTTCAGTCAAAACAAACAAACAAAAAGAACCCTAACTAAAGACTAAATACATTAGATTACATTGGCACACCGGGCTCCACAGCACAGCGACGACAGCCTCTGTTAGAAACAATGCATCAAATGGCCCATCAGTCAAAGTGCAGCACTGGAAGCCTGCATCTGTCAGGAGCCGTGCAGTTTTCTCACTTCTGGTAAATACTAATGACGTTACAAACAGGTGCGCTGCTCAGTTTGCTTTAAACAGCCACAACATGACGACTGCAAATGACTGCTACGACATTGCTGTGTACTGTATAATTAAGCTAATGGTTTGTTTATGTTCCTGGTATTAAAGTGTTAACGTTGGACACAGTTGTGAGTTAATGTGTTTTTGTTTTTTGTTTTCGTGTTATTGTTGTTGTTTTTCGCCATTGGAGAAACAGGACTTATATATGTCATTTTGTAAATTATGTAAAATAAATATGGACTTACAGTAAGTCGAGTGGCAGGGATAGAATCCAGGTGGAAGCAGCAGGTTAAACGAACATGGAAAAGACATCGGCAGAGGAGCCGCAGGGACAAGTTGCAAGAGACGAAACTAATCAACGGAGCATAAACAGGAAGTAAATCAAAAGCAACCACGCGCAAGCTCAGGGGGTCCGAGCAACTATTTAATTTGAGGTATTTTTTTTTCTTCAGACAATGTAAACAAATCTAATGCTACGAAAACATAAATAAAGCGTGATTAATTGTGGTGGCTAATTGTAAGAAAGATAAGGTGTGGAAATAATAAATGTCAAAATTTGTCAATAATAATCAAAATGAGTTTCCTTGGGGGGCTGGGGGTTGAAGACCCCTGTTGTACACTATATTACAACAAATCACATCGCTATACGTTATTTTACATTCCAACCAACTGCTTGGTTAAATTCCTAAGCACTCTTAATTTATAGTGTTTTACCATTAGTTCACATTAATGAATTAGCAAAACCGGTAATTTAAAACATAACGTAAAGGATTTGTGTTTATCATGATGGCCCTTGTGAATTGTAGCCCTGAAATGATGTGAGGGCAGGTGAAATATTTGGCATTCAGCTCCTCTGACCAGAGGATCCTCTCAACCACTGATGACAACAATGACATTCGGTAAGAGACGGGACCAGCTGAGCATGACTTCAATCTAATTCTGCGCCGGCTCCTGTGAAAGTCACAGAGCCCAAATGATTCTGTCCAGTGGCCAAAGAAGAGAAATGTGCATTCCTCTAAGTGGCGGACTGAAATGATCTTGAAAAATAAAGACAGAAAGGGATTTAAGATATAAATGTTTGTCTCTAAGACTAGAACACTGTTGTTTCTCCGTTTCATTAAGAAGTGTTAAACATACCTTTCACTGCAAGTGATTTCAATTGCTCCCTGGATATAGCCACTGTACATGCAGTGTGCACTTAAGCATTAGTTTATCAGTGTAAAATAACCCCTGTTAGCCCGGTCAACAATTAATTCATATGTAATTAGTGAGATTTAAATGGTCCCTGGAAATATGGCAGCAGTCACTGGTTCTGTTCTTATGCAGCTGTAGAACTGTAACACTCAGACCTGAAAAACACTTGATATTTAATATGCAAACACAATAACCGTGCGTGTGTATACATATATATATATATATATATATACTCATGACAGAACAGGCAAAGAAAAGCAATTCATAAACAGCTGTTTGAGAGTGCAGTGTTGCTCGGTGAAATAATCCAGAGAATATTTTAATTATCATCACTGTCATCATATAAGAGCTTCTCAGTGAGTGCTGCACTTACGCTGATGACAGCAAGACCACTCTGATATTCTTGCACTACAGATGAAGGCAGGTTTCATTAAATGTGTTTTCTTTTGAAAATCTAAGAAAAGCAAACACAACGAATACACGCTCGCTTACATCCACATCAGTGACATACACTATATTGCCAGAAGTATTGGGACACTCCTCCTGCAAACCACAGATATGGGGGTCAGGCACCATGATTCAGTCCATTACTTATATGTATACTATTCTGAATGTGAGATTCTAACGTTGGCTCTTGTACTTGTGCGTCACCTCAAAGTTGCATAATTCATCATCATGATGGCTGATGATCATTAGGCTATTTTGGTGCCCCCGGTGGCACTTGTTGCCCTACACAGCTAGAGAGGGGTGCGAATAGAGCAGTGCTGAACCTACGTGTCACAGAAATCCTAACATTGTCCGAGTCAAGCATAATCACTCCTTATAAATTCCTTTTTTCACATCGAGGAGGTAATATATTTAATGTATGAAATAAAGATGTTACTGAGCAAGGCCTCTGATGACGAGACACTGGCCTTCATAAAAACAGCACCTGCAACAAGCTCATTATGGAGATCAGAGCCAGAAAACTATCATTAAAATGTCTCCGCTAAAAGCCATCACACCTGAACCCGGTTTTAAAGGAGGTGGCTCTTTCAGGAGACTTAAAGGTCAGAATCAGAATCATTTGAATATGGTTAATGCGCTTTCACACACACACACACACACACACACACACACACACACATTTTCTACAACAGTTCTAAACCGATTGGCTCCTCTTGTCACTGAGCAAAAGGGGAAAACTTGAGCCTTGTTCCAATTTTGCACAACATTGCAGGTAACGTGTTTACAGTTAGAAAGCTCTCCAAATTGAGCAACAACAACAACAACACAAAAAATGCATTTCCTGATTGGATGCACCAATCAGCACAACAACATCATTTGACTATTCTTTTTAAAACTGAAAAATCCCCATGCAAAAACTAATGCAATCGGCCTCAATATTAAAACTGGCAACATGCTTCAGTGTTGTGGATGATCAGTCTAAAATGTATCCACTGAACACACATACATATTAGCTTTGCTAATGTGAAGATTAGTGTGACTTATCGCTGGCGAGGTATCTAATGTCCGATGCTCGTGGCAGTCCTGCTACCCTCAGCTGACTCTGTGTTGTATTAGTTGTTAGGCACAACAGCTGGCTCCACATTAACCAGTGGCGCAAATATTTTCAGTTCCACTTGTTTACTTTTGTTGCCCTGAAATCTCTCGCCAAATGCCAGTTGGCGGTTTTATACTCGCCAGCATGTACAGACGCAAGAGCTGGTTTTTGTTATTGCTCTGCAGGACAATGCAACAATGGTAACACTTAACGCAAGACAGCAATTTCTCCCTCGTATAGGGCCTGGCAGTTACAGTCGCAATTTGCAATGGTCCGTCAAGATAAACTGACACTTTGGAACCATTTTACCCAGCCCTAAAATTTCTACGGCATCAACAAGGCACAAATTCAAGTGGCATCCAAACTCAGTGAGTGGTAACTTTATCCAAGTGGATTTGTGCTTGCGATTTGTGTGCGTGTTCGTCTTTGTTAGTGCCATTTTGAGTAAAGGGCCTCATGTGCTGAGGTCATTTTAAAAGAAAAGGGGCATTTGGACCGGTCAGCACTTTTCTTAATGGCTGTTTTTAGGGATAAGATTTGGTTTTGGGGTGAAAGTAAAGGTTGAAGTTTGGCATTTAGTAAGGCACTATGGTAGAATTACAAGTGTGTGTGTGTGTATATGTGTGTGTGTGTGTGTGTATATGTGTGTGTGTGTGTGCAGGTCAGAGTCACTTGCAGGTATGGACACGTGTGCGTACATTGCAGCAAGTGCACTTAATTTTTTTTTTCCTGTTATATCTTCAGAGAAAATAGAGTTAAAAGCATTTGCCCTAATGCCATTTTTCTTTTTATGAAATACCTGAAATGGGTCAGTTTGACCTGAGCACTGAGAAGGGCTCAGTATGTGCAGAAAGACACCGCAGTTCTTTTACCAGTCTGTTGTGGAAGAGGAATGTGTAGTGCTGCAGGTTGCCAGGGCAGCACAGTGCCACAGCCAGCAACACAGGCAAACTGAACACACTGATCAGAGAGGCTCACTCTGTGCTCGGCACCACTGCAATTTGGTTGTGCAGAGGAGGATGCTGCACAAAACTGTTGAGCAGGATGGAGAACATCTTGCATCCCCTCCACCACCTGCTGGTGAAACAGCAGAGCATCTTTCAGTAAGAGAACATCTTCAGCTCCACTGTGAGAAGAAACAACAGGAAGTCGCTCCTGCCAGCTGCTGCCACGACTCTCCTCTGTGCCTCTGACAACATATATATATACACACTGGATATATATATATTTAAAGGACATTTTGGTCTTTTTCTTAGGTTTTCAAGTAAAAAAAAACAAACACATCATGGCGTATGCATGATATTCTTTGTTAGCCAAGGCTTTTTAATAAAGGCTGAGAGTTGGGCTGTGCATATTGAGAGCGTGTTGGGGGTCGCTCTGGATCACTTTATAAAGCCATATTTCACCGAGCAGCTCGCACAAAGCCCGGCTTTTGTCGGCAATTATTTGCTTATTAATTTTTAACCTCGTCCCCAAGCAGCTTGATAAATAAAAATGCATTTAATGAGACAAATTAGCTTTGTATCAGAATAATTGTTAATAAATCATTCATAACATGTGTATAGATTATACATGCTTCACCCCCGATTTCCATTAAAAAGCCAGGGCTGAATTTTCAACAACTGCTCAGGGACCCGAAGGTAATATGCTAATCAATATGTAGGACTGGATTGTTTAAGCCCTCGAGGAAAAACACTTTGTGCATAGAGTTGAGGTAAACAAATTGTTCCTGACTTGGAAAAAGTTGAGCACAGAAAGAATGATGTAGTCCGTGCACACTAACAGACTACCAGGGCAGTACGATGAAACGTTCTTTTATACCAGTGAGGAGATTAGTACAAATTATAAAGGTCATATAATAACCCCGCCGCAGCAACATCTAAGACGTCTGTGAGGCGTTCAAATGACTGAAGTGAAGCTAAACGCAGTGCAGATGACTGCAATGTGCCTATTATGATAACACATGGTGAAATGTACTTTCATCGCGGGGATGTTATTTGGCCTTTGAAACACACATCATTATAAGTATGACATCCTCTGGGGCTTCAGGCACAGTAGTCATTTGCTATCAATTACCAAGCCACTTCCATTGTTGGCGATGAGGCGCTCTTCCATATCCTTCCATATCCCTCTTACGCCTTGACACTAATCAGGTCGTAGCTCTGGAGCGACAGGCGTTTGTCACTGGCCGTCATGATCGAATACAAATGGCGCTGGGCTGCTTTCCGTGGTGCCAGTGACAGCGCTCTGATGGGGTCGATGATGGAGGGTCTCAGTGAGGTGTCACCGTGTCCCCTTCAGTGACCTGAAAGGTAACACATACACACCGTGGCACATTATGGCTTCTCAGGCAGCGCCATCGCTCAGCGGCTTGATCGGGTCACTTTGACCAAGCGGGGATAAAATGACCAACTCGGCACAAGTTCTAAAGTTCTAACAAAAAAAAAAAAACACTGTTCAAAGCACAAAAAAGCACATTCAACTTTCTGGTTAGCTGCTGTAACAGCCACCAGCTCTGTCAGATTTGTCATTGCAAATATGGCAAAGAGCAAAGTGTTTTAAGTTAATAACGGCGGAACTAGAGATAACTAAGGAGGGACCGACAACGCCACCTTTGGACTTGCCCCCAGGATATGAAAAGCAGAAAAATAAGAAAAAAACAAACAAAATTATACATATACAGGGGGTCCTCGAGTTACGTCGGTCGCGAATTACGTCGTTTTCGTAGTTACGACACATCTCCCGTGAACTTCCTTGTTTCGGATTAAGCGGTTTGCCCCGTAAATACGTACAGACTTCACACGGGAACTAGTTGCTGAGCGCTCGCTCTGTCTCTCAGGGCTGCAGAGAGACAGAGAGACGTGCTGCAGAGCCTGCCGGCACCTCCACAGCCGTGTTTACTTATGTGAAATGGCCGGCCGGGGAGGGGGGGGTGGCAGCGGCAGCCGGTAAGGAGATGCACACGGACACAGATGCGTTCGGGATCGTGGCGATACCGTAGGTTTATTCACTACACAGGGTCTACACGGTTGATATCAGAAATCTAAAGGAAATGCTCATTACACTCGTGATCTCAACCCCTACGGTGTGTCAAGAGGGACAAGAGGGACAAAAGGCAATTCACCATAATAAACTCTAATTTTAGCGTGGTGTTATAGCACCATCTGGTGGCACAATGTATGCACAATGGCACAATGAATGTTTGGTCCGATTTACGTCAAAATTCGGTTACGACACATTCTCAGGAACGGATCTCCGACGTAACTCGAGGACCCCCTGTATATATTTATATATATGTCATATATATCATATTCATATATATATGGATGAACAACAAACAATCTCAAGTCAATCTACAAACTCAAAAAAATAAAATCGGAGAATTTAATAATTTAATAAATTCGGACCAAGAGGAACAAATCAAAACTACAGAAATGAACAACAATGGCCAAAAGAAAGCAAAAGCACTCAACAAACCAAAGGTTGTGAATGAGGCCAAAACCGATTAAAACGCAAGTCCAAAAAGACAACAAATAGACAAAAAAGGAAAACCTAACAAAAAGAACAAAAGAGAACGGCAGCCAAAAGCCTAAAACACAAGCAGGGACAAGTCAGTGAGCAAAGCAAAAAAACTAAATCCAAACCAGGGAGAAAATAGAGAACCACTCTCCACCAGGGACCAGGGACCAGGGACCAGCCAACAGGCTTAAGGCGCCATTCTGAAGCCTTTTATACTGACCTGGACAGGGGGCGGAGCTAAGAGGGTTGGCTACCAGGTTGCATTCAGAGCACCTGCACTGTAGTTCATGACACAGGCTGTGTCCGAAATCACCCCCTAACCCCTACTCCCTACTCCCTATATAGGGAAATAAATGTAGTGCCGGTAATTACGTCATCGCTGTCGCACAATTAAAACGGACCACATTATTGTCGTTTCACAAAGTACTTGTTTGTTTACCACTGCATTTTTATTAAATTAGAGGCTTTTGATTACTTTCCTGTACTTTTTATTTTCGTATTCTGTTATATTTTATAATATTTGTGTATATTTCCCTCCCGTCCGTCTGCCATTTACACTTCCGCACAGCCCAGAGAATATTTGGCAATGCATGATGGGATATCTTGGTCCGGTTAGTGACCATCGGATGTACACTACATTTCGCGGTGAATTGTGGGATACATTGAGTGCACTATATAGTGGACATGCTATGATCCCTAAGCATTAGGACACCACTACAAAATGCCGTGCTCACTATATAGTGCACTATGTAGGGGTTAGGGGGCGATTTCGGACACAGCCACAGACTTTGTCTTTTCAGGCTCCAATGCAAAATAAATTACGGTAAACAAAAGTTTATTTCTGTTGTGTTCTGTTGCATGTCATCACCCTCTTAAGATAATGGCCTAAGCCATATTTCTCAAGTTTATTTTTAAAAGCAGTAAAAACTGAACCAAATACAGAGTATATGATATTTAGCTGAAAAAAAATCATAATTTTTGTCAAAATAAAGGCCATTAGTTTAAAGAAGGTATGAATGTTTTTTTTTCTGTCATTGATGACATATGTCTACATAAGCAAGTCTGTGATCATCCGGCATAAACTGAGGCAAAGGATCACAACACAATGAGGCCGGGTTCGAAAGGACGAGACAGCTCGGTGTGCCTCACAGATAATTTCCCTCTCCTGCAGAGGGGAATACATCAGTCGCCACGGCAGCATCCGGCACATCACTCATGCGTTGTCGTCAGTCGGAGACACACTTGGGACACTGTACCTGGAGGTGGCTGCTTTGTCAAGCCCCAGTTAAACGCCACATATAGGCAGGGGGTTAATGGCCCTGATGCTTTGCACCAGGTCACGGTGGTCACCCCCCCCCCCTTTGCACCAGGTCACGGTGCCCCCCCCCCCCCCCAACAGATGGCACTGAGCCCGAGTCGACGTGACGCAGAGTGTGGGGGAAACTAACAAGCCTTGAGGGAGGATGGGTAAAACACAAGACACAAACGGTTCAGTTAAATGCGAGGATGTGGTCGGCGGCCCCCCGCGTGATGAACAAGCTTGGTTTCAAGTGGCGACACCCTGCCCACCTCTCCTTTGATTAATGAGGGCAGAGCAGATGCTATGGATACGGCGAGGAGGGGGTGAACCCGGGAACGGCTCTCTTATCGGTACCCAACATGGCGACAGCCTTCATTTTTTTCACCTTTGCATCAGGCATGTCTGGCTGCGTCCGTGCACATGTGCATGTGTGCGTGCACACACTGTGCGCGTGACTGTACATCTGTGAGTCTGCAGTCCTCCCTGCATAATAATCATGTGTGTGTGTGTGTGTGTGTGTGTGAGAGATAAATAGAGACACAGTCTGCTGGGCTATGGTTGGGTGAGAACAACCCTTGGGCACTTTAATCTAAAACTACACTGATGGAAAAAAAATAGTTTGGATAAATAGATGCAAACAGTCATATATTTCCATATATATATATTTTATCCTGACATTTATTGCTGTGAACATTGTTCTATTTCAGTTATTATTACATCAAATTCTATAATTGTGATGTTCAATGTTGTGAGGAGTCTCGGGCATCAAGCCAAAATGAAATGTTCACTGACCAGACAGGTTCAGCCAAGACAGGTGTGACCCCCCCACAAACTGACCATTCCTCCAATAATGCAAATGTGCCATGTGTTTTCCCGTACTCCATAAAAAGGATGGGGCATGAGAATGAATCATGAATCAAAAACATTATACTACACATTTGAAACAAAATGCGACACCGTCAATGGAACACACACTGTAAAAATAGACAGCGTCTTGACCCTGTGGCACATTAGCAGTGTAGCTGCAAGTAGAAATAACTGATATATATATAAACATATAACATAACATATATAAAATATATATTTTAAAAAAACATTATTTTGAGGACGCTTCTCTGGAGTGGGAGCTGTCGTCTCAGTTCACGATGACGTGAGTGCATCTGACTGACACGCTGGTCACCCCCCCCCCCCCACTGACCAGACAGGTTCAGCCAAGACACCCCCCCCCCCCCCACAAACTGACCATTCCTCCAATAATGCAAATGTGCCATGTGTTTTCCCGTACTCCATAAAAAGGATGGGGCGTGAGAATGAATCATGAATCAAAAACATTATACTACACATTTGAAACAAAATGCGAAACCGTCAATGGAACACACACTGTAAAAATAGACAGCGTCTTGACCCTGTGGCACATTAGCAGTGTAGCTGCAAGTAGAAATAACTGATATATATATAAACATATAACATAACATATATAAAATATATATTTTAAAAAAACATTATTTTGAGGACGCTTCTCTGGAGTGGGAGCTGTCGTCTCAGTTCACGATGACGTGAGTGCATCTGACTGACACGCTGGTGAAGTGCGGGCCCCCCCTCCCAAACCCCCCACCACCCCACTGACACCGAGATATAAATCACCCTGAGTTATTGTTGTGAAGGGCCTCACACCTCTCACTGCCATTTTCTGCCCCGGGCTACTCCTTTGCTTTTATATTATGTATGTTTTTATCACGGGGCATAAATTAGCTCCTGCTTAAGTAGGGAGACAGGCCCGGCCCTGCGACGCTGGGATGAGCATCCTCCTAACCACTCTCCCCGATTCAGAACTCCTTGTCGAACAAGGGCATCTGAAACAGGGAGTCATATATTAATGATCCATGCTGGAAGCGCAGCAGCCCAAACACCGCGGGACAGAAACTGGCACATTACGAAAGCAGGAAATGAGTATTTTGTACTTGTTTGCATATACAGGGGTGAATTTTTTTTTTTTCGTCTGGGTTATTTATGATGAGGCTTAATTTCCATGTGGCGCACTGGAAGGGGAAAGTCTATAAATATCTATAACTACATCAGAAGCCCGGCAAATTAAGCAGGAAAGCAACCAGCAATGTCAATAGCATAAGAAGCAGCTGTTTAGCCGGTGCAAATGGAGACTGATTGTGTCGCTCCCATTCTCATGTGTGGAGGTGTAGTCTCGCTGGCGGATGGGAAAGGTCAGGTCTAAATTAGGAGGCAGGGGGACAGATCTTTCAAGGTTTAAGTATCAAATCTCAAAAGTCACTTTAGCAACACAGACGGAGGTGGGGGAGGAGGTTTCCACCGGGCCGGATTTGTCTTACTCCCGACTTGTTCTTGGTTTTGTATCACAATTTTGTGTCGATTGTCATCAGTCTTGTTCTGTTGGGTAATACTATTCTCTCGTCCTCCTCACTTCCACAGAGAGAGAGAGAGAAGGCCGAGTCCTATTGGTCCTATTTGTCTCTGAGTAATTACTTCACCTGCAGTACGAATATGAATCTACACTTAAATATGGTCCTTTAGCTTAGAGAAACAACAATGCGATAATGTGGCGAAATAATTAACATGTCGGGGTGAGTCATCGCTCTTTTTACAGGAATGCATGGCGTGTAGCCTCATATGGACAAAGGCCTGCGGGAAGGAGCCACGCAGGGGTGAGGGGGTGGGGGGGTGGTGGGATTGTGGTGTAGGTGTAAGGGCACTTATTCATTTATCTTCTATTTATGTTCCTCTATTTAATTGAATTTTCTGCTATAATCCTGGCCAGCAGATATAAATCATGGCTCTCAATCAGTCAAGATAGCCAAAAGACATCTCCTGCTACAGATGTAGGAGAAGGGCGGGCAGGGGTGCAAGAGAAGGCCAAGATTTATGTGTGCAAGGAAAAACATGACCCTGGGTCCTCGCTGGCTGTCAGCAGACCATCTTTTCCATTACCTTGAGGATACATAAGCGCTATATTTCAGTCAGGGGTCCTTGAGCAAATCCAGGACAGACACAAAAACTGAAATAATCCCATTGCACTCCGGGTTTTTTTTCGCAACTGAAACTTGTTTTCAGCCGCACGGTAAAATATAGAGTTGTTGCTTTTGGTGTGAAAGCAGTGTTGAAGAGGACGCCAGTAGGTCACGTGACATTGGTAAACAAAAAAGACAAAATAGGAGCAGAATCTGTATTAAACAGGCTTTTTTGACATTGCTCCTCTCATTCAATAAAGATGTTGTATAACATATCCCAAATCCAGCTTATATTTCAACGCAGAAGATAAGTGCACATACCGTAAATTCCGGACTATAAGCCGCTACTTTTTTCCCACACTTTGAACACTGCGGCCTATAATACGGTGCGGCTAATACATGTTTTTTTCATGGGGCGATACACTCATTGTGCCATTGTGCATACATTGTGCCACCAGATGTCGCTATAACACCACGCTAAACTAAGAGTTTATTATGGTGAATTGCCTTTTGTCCCTCTTGTCCCTCTTGACACACCGTAGGGGTTGCATCTCCTGCTACAGATGTAGGAGAAGGGCGGGCAGGGGTGCAAGAGAAGGCCAAGATTTATGTGTGCAAGGAAAAACATGACCCTGGGTCCTCGCTGGCTGTCAGCAGACCATCTTTTCCATTACCTTGAGGATACATAAGCGCTATATTTCAGTCAGGGGTCCTTGAGCAAATCCAGGACAGACACAAAAACTGAAATAATCCCATTGCACTCCGGGTTTTTTTTTCGGAGAATGCAGCAACTGAAACTTGTTTTCAGCCGTACAGTAAAATATAGAGTTGTTGCTTTTGGTGTGAAAGCCATGTTGAACAGGACGCCAGTAGGTCACGTGACATCGGTAAACAAAAAAGACAAAATAGGAGCAGAATCTGTATTAAACAGGCTTTTTTGACATTGCTCATCTCATTCAATAAAGATGTTGTATAACATATTCCAAATCCAGCTTATATTTCAACGCAGAAGATAAGTCCACATAAGTGGTTATTAATTTTTACTAGCAACACTATCCAAAATGTATGTGCGGCAAAACATCTTTTATTCCATAACTCTATTCCATAAATTACACATTGTATTTTCTGAATGAATCTACATAAAGAAGACAGAAACAAATATAACAACTGCTGCTGGATGCCAGCAGTGTTGTAAATGCTTTTTATGCCTTTGTTGCAATGTGGGGCAAGGACAGGATCCATAGGCCTCCAGAGAAAACGCCTTTTCAATGAATTCATTATAAAGACAGAAATAAAAGTTGTTTATTTGTAAGTTATTGTTATTGAAGCACTTGACCCTAATTAACCCTCAGGCATTACAGAAACACACAAGATGACTGAGGGGGGGAAAAAAATGACCCGCACGCAAACACAATACAATCACTCCGCTAATGCCAGCCCCCGTACGCGGCCGTGCGCCCATTCATCCAACGTGCTCCCAGTGTTCTTCAATAAAGTTCCCTCTGACAAACATGATGGAGGGCCACTCTGCTCCGCAGCACCATACCCAGAAAACGACTGGCGGATAAATGATTGCCATCCTGGCAGTTGCCTTGCCAATCCAAATTAAAAAAAGTTAGAGTGGCCAGGTTTATGCCGCACCCGTCACTGCAGCCATACATCACGCTTTTACACCTGCTCCCACGCGCTCACACGTTCACCCCCCTTCTCAGTACGGTTTCACGGAACACCTTACGCTAATAAGCTGACCTGGTACTGCAGCGTTCACATCCGCATTGATACTGATACTTTATCCCTTAACTCCTACAGTGCGTAGACTCCATAATAACTCTATCAGTAAAAGATGAATATGGGATGTGACTTGAGGTGAGCTCACATCAGGGATCTGAGTCTGAATACAGTCATCTGGAATGTAGGAATAAAGATGTTTGTTTTGGGTCAGGGGAATGATTTGACCTTTACAGCTGATGATGCTTTGATGTACACTCTGTATAATGCTATAGGCAAAAAGTCATCTAATCCAAGAGGACAGTTCAAGTGTTGCTTAGTGCTGTTTTGTCGATTCACCTGAAGGTCTTAATGAGAAAGGCCATAGCTGCTCCCAGGCAGGGCCTTGTTTTGTTTTGTTTTCTTCCCCATGTTATCGTGACACAGCCTCTTGTTCCGAGTGGCCAGGTTGCATTGAAAAGATAAGTGTGTGCATAATCTCGCACTCGCCCCAAAATAGCACGCGGCGGGCAGAGCTCCAAAAACAGCCACAACCACAACAACAACCACCACCAGTGTATCTATACAGGTATATAAAATGGGGAACTTGGGTTCCACAACATGACATTTTGCCACATAGTTTATGAAGTGATCACATTCCGACTCTAAAAACGTCAACAATGTGGCCGGGAGAATGTGACGGAATCGTTATTGCTGAGTTGGCGCCGCCGTCTGCAGGCTTTCTAAGAGCATGAGCGCGGCAGCAGCAGAGGCACGGTCGCTAGCAAAGTAATTGCAACCTCCAGAATGTCACCTTTATATGGACTGACGTGGCGAGGCTCAGGGTTTTCATTACGTTATTGCTCATGTCTGTTCAGACAGACATTTCATTTGATCCTATATTAACACAACAACAAATAAAACCCAGAAGTCCAACAAAGAAATTGCGAGTTGGGATTCGACACATCAGAAGGAAACATAAAGTAACCTGTCATCTATATAGGACTATATAGGAAATATAGGACAAACTATTGATCACGATCCCTGTGCACTTCAAAAGCAGCTGATGAGGTTTAGTTGCATTTTGATTGGGTGAATTGGGTCCACGAGGCAAAAGCAAGAGAAAAGCGATGACTTTTCACTAATATCCTATTACGGTCACGCCGTGTGGACGGAGGAATGGCAGACACGGGCTAAATGGTGCGATTCATATGTGGTCAAACTCACTTCGAACCTTAGGCTGCGAGTATCAGCCAAGCATGTGCTTTGTTAAACCACCGTCAGACTCGTCTGAGCCAAGTTTGTAACAAAGCTTTAAAAGCAGACTGCAGCGTATGTAGACTGAATCTTTGGTTGACATTTTCACTGTTTTATTTTGACTTGATGTCGGCAGTATTGTTTTCCACAGCATCAGTCACATCTCCATGCCGACCGCAGCCAGCAGCAAGGCCCATCATCCCTCTTGATCTCACGTTTTACTTGAACATTATCTAACGTGTCACCTGTAGCGCGATGCTGACGGTACGTTTCATGGCTGCCTGTCATAACCCGTCAAATATCCTGAGTGTATTTCACTCCGGTGTTGCAGCAGAGTTAATAGACCTGCCGCGGCTTAATAGCTGAATTTACAACCGACTCTGGCCCTCGGGGATGATCAAGGTCACATCTGCATGTCTGAAGACGAGTTGACATGCAGTGACACCCCCCCTGTCTCTGCTGTGTGAACGCGCAGAAAATCTAATGAATGTAAACATAGAAAAAAGCAGCCGAACACTGACGAGGATATAAACATAAGAGAAAGGTGACGTAAATACAGGATGTGACTATAGGTTGTCTGTGTTGTTCAGTGGGGGAGAGACAGAATAAATGAGAGACAACATGTCACTCATGGATGAATGAAATAAAAAAAGTCAAAAGAATCTTGTCTTTTCAAGGCCGACTTCCTCATATATTTAAAAAAAAAAGGAAAGAATGAGCGTTCATTTCCCTGCGTTTAATTTCCTGATGACTCTCAGCATAATAAAACAGCTGGTATGGAACCAGATACATTTCTGCACAGGCAGGGCAATGACCTGAGAAAAGAGCCGCTTTCAATTTAGTTGGTGTTCTGTCGGTCGCCCGGTGTTGCTGGTGGCTCTCTGCTGAGTCGCACCGCACCTGAAAATAAACTGACAATGAACACTCCACTACAGCAAATCACACTTAATGATAAGTTGATAAGTTAGGATTGTGCAGTCATTGATAATTATTTTATACATATATATTTTATAATATATATATATATATATATAACTTCCTTGTTTTGGCTTAAGCGGTTTGCCCCGTAAATATGTACAGACTTCACACGGGAACTAGTTGGTGAGCGCTCTCTCTGTCTCTCAGCGCGCCT
>JAFBJQ010000405.1:752660-780788 GCA_016785345.1 Trinectes maculatus | reverse complement strand
GGGGGGGGGGGGGGGGGGGGGGGGCAGCGGCAGCAGGTAAGGAGATGCACACGGACACAGATGCGTTCGGGATCATGGCAATACCGTAGGTTTATTCACTACACAGGGTCTACACGGTTGAAATCAGAAATCTAAAGGAAATGCTCATTACACTCGTGATCTCAACCCCTACATTGTGTCAAGAGGGACAAAAAAGGCAATTCACCATAATAAACTCTTTTTTTAGCGTGGTGTTATAGCGACATCTGGTGTCACAATGTATGCACAATGACACAATGAATGTATGGTCCAACTTACGTCGAAATTCGGTTTCGACACATTCTCAGGAACGAATCTCCGACGTAACTCGAGGACCCCCTGTATATATATATATATATATATATATATATATATATATATGTGTGTGTGTGTGTGTGTGTGTGTGTGTGTGTGTGTGTGTATGGCCCAAGCAACATGTTTATGGCCACATGACTCAGCCACCTTACTGTCGTAGTATTTATTACTGCTGTCAATAGGAAGCCAGCATCACGGCAGAAGGGGGTGTGACATTAATTTAAAGACACAAACTCTGCAGAGGGAAGAGGTCAAATGGCTCCACAGTGTCAGATTTTATTACAGGAAATAACTTTTTTTTTCTTTTCCATTTAAAACACAATTTCAGAAACTCCCTAACCATATAACCAAGTTCTTATTGTAACCATGGTGACATTGGTTCCCTGTCCATCATATAACCCATACCAAGATTTGCTTTGACCGTAACATGTCGTTTTCTTTTTCTGTGTCTACACCCAAACAAACCTTACCCACTGCATTGTCACATCGTAAAACTGATTGATTTGTTCACAGTGATTTGTAAGGGTGTGGGAATCCACAGACAAATGTTGTGCTGCTGGGGTTCACATCAGATAATGTGCTGTTGTGTGAAGTGTTGTGCAAAGAATCAATCCAGAGAAGATGAGTCTTTGTTCCCCTGAAGCAAAACCTATTGTTGAGTTTCAAAGCCTATATATAATGTTACTAATAATATTATTAATACATAGAGAGAATTTGGTGGTGAGATCTGTAGATAGAAATATCAGTGTATCTTAAATTAACTTAATTAAATGAATGAAGTCATCAGTGGGTAGAATTAATGTGATCGCATTTTATGATATGTTGCTTTTGACATGGTAAAGAAACTTAACGGTATGACACTGTCTCGCTTTAAACAAGTTATAATGGTCGTGGCTGAGTCAGCCGCCCCGGGCAGGACAGTATGTGTGGGTCCTCCTGGATACGGGTGCAGACAGACCCCACTGAGCACAACACATGACACTTTGACAGACAAGTGCAGATGAAAACCACTCACACTTTTCCAAAGCAGAGGTTTTACTTGGAGAAACTGCACATCGGACGCCAGGCAGGGCTTCCTGTCACCCTGTGCAGAAATGAAGGTGACAGGTGCACCGTCAACCACAAGCCATAACAGTGACAGGCTGCCTATTTCCCCTGCATGTAGATCTTTAGCATCACAGCTCAGCGCATTGCTCCATGGTTGTTGCTGCACCTTTACACGCTTTGAGCAAATACAGTATCCCGTGTGTGCGACTGTGTACAATCACAGCTGAGAGCCGGGCGCGTGCATCCCGGGTGTGTGGTGGCTGCACGATCTGATCAGATGGGCTGATTGTCATGTGTCTGCCAGATCAATCAATCAAATTCAATCAAATTTTATTTGTATAGCCCATATTCACAAATTGCAATTTGCCTCATAGGGCTGTGACACATGTGTGAGTAACAGAGCGAATGACCAAACAATGGGGGAAAAAATGGAGAAAGCTAACATGCAAATCATGTCCTACTGCTGTATACAGCACTGAATGCACATGGATACGCATGGGATGCCAAGATACACTCACACACTGTAGTTTGCTGCAACCTCTTTATACACTGTTCCCATTCAACATAACCACAATCAAATACATTTATACATTTACTATAGGCATACATCATAAAATACATAAAACATACATCATTTTATTAGGTACATTTAGCTAACTGTCTTCCCCCTTTTCAGTCAGTGTAAATAGGCTGAAAAATAAATGCACCTGTGTGTGTGTCTGTGTGTGTGTGTGTGTGTGTGTGTGCGCGCGTGCGTGCGTGTGTGTGTTATCATCCTGTCAACATTGTCAGACCTGTCACTAAAAATGCACCTTGAATGTGCCGAGGATCCCAGAGTTGTTGCTTCCTTTCATTCTGCGCTTGTTAGTTAGCGCGTGTGTATCGATTAGCAGTGTCAAAATAATAACAGGTAACATTACACCTGACGCGTGTCATGGTAGAGTCTCCGTCTACTCACGTGCATCGCATTCGATTTTGTGCCTGTTCCCAACGCCCACATCACCCAAACTGTCAAAGTGAATGAGGGTCTGTTTATCACTGCATACAGTAAACTGCTTCCCAGACATGTGGCGGTTTTATGTTTTGATTTTTCTAAAACCGACTAATATTCAGTGTCAGGATCCTAGTGTTTTTTCCTTGTTTTCCCTTCCCTTTTGTGGGCGTGTCTTGAGCTGGGCGGAGCTGGAGTTACCACTTACCTGCACACCTGCTCTCCATCAACCATCTGCAATCAAGCCACCTGCCAACTATCTGCCACTTCTACTCTCCCCTGGATATAGGCCTGGTTCAGTTCACCACTCATCGCCAAATTCCTTAGCTATCACTGCCTTGCTGGCGTTGGTGCCATTTTTGTAGCTGATGAAGTCTTCTTCTGTCAGGTTCCAATTGGCTGTGTCCCCCTTCACAAAGCCAGAGATGACGATAAAGCCCAGAACCACCAGGTTGATGCCTGTGAAAATCTTGTTCACCAGGGCTGATTCATTCACACCTAAGGCCAGAAGTCCAGTGAGCAGGAGGACCAGGATGAGGGCAAACAGATCCGGGTACTGTGCCAGAACTCCACCTGGCACCTTCATTGCCATGGCAGATGTAAAGATGCCAGAGATCTTTTTTTTCTACCAGGTTGTCAAATGTTGAGCTCCACGCCCTAGCCACACCAGCTGTACCCATCACATAGGAGAGGATGAGGTCCCAGCCTGTGATGAAGGTCCAGATTTCTCCAACTGTCACATAGCTGTAAAGGTATGCAGAACCCGTCTTGGGGACTCGAGCACCAAATTCTGCATAGCACAGCCCGGCCGACATGGAGGACAGAGCAGCAATGAGGAAACAAAGGACAATAGCAGGTCCTGCCTTCTCTCGGGCGACCTCACCAGCGAGGACATAGACGCCAGCACCAAGTGTGGAGCCGACCCCCAAGGCAATTAGATCCAAGGTGGAAAGACAGCGGGCAAATCGGGTCTCTTCACCGGAGCAGTCCAAAGCCCGGCAACGCAGCAGGGATTTGCCAAACTTAGACAGCTTGCTGGCCATATTTGTTTCAACCGCACTGAAGCAGAACACGTGTGACTGAATTAAGAGTAGTTTGGGCAGGAGAGGCAGGTAAACACAAGCACTGGTGGATGAGTCTGTGCTCACGGTAGCAGCAGATTAGGACCTTTTGTCTCCTCTCCAGGGTGTTCGGGTGAAAACTCTGTCATAGCTGACGAGTGCTGGACGTATGATGCAGACAACAGAGTCAAGGAATTGTTGAAAAACAAAAGTCTCTTTAATGAAGACAAAATAATTTGCTGGAGCCGGTGCAGAGGTTTTGGTTTGGAGTCCTTGTAGAAAGCAAGGCTTTGCTTTCTACAAGGCTTTGTAGAAAGTTGACAATCTGGCGATGAGTGGTGAACTGAACCAGGCCTATATCCAGGGGAGAGTAGAAGTGGCAGATAGTTGGCAGGTGGCTTGATTGCAGATGGTTGATGGAAAGCAGGTGTGCAAGTAAGTGGTAACTCCAGCTCCGCCCAGCTCTAGACACGCCCACAAAAGGGGAGGGAAAACAAGGAAAAAACACTAGGATCCTGACATTCAGAGGAAATTCCCTAAACTCCAGTTATTTACGTCACCATTCTACAGTACTGCTATAGATTTATATAAACTATCATGAGTGGAAGCATGTCCACTATATAGTGCACTCAATGTATCCCACAATTCACCGCGAAATGTAGTGTACATCCGATGGTCCCTAACCCGACCAAGATATCCCATCATGCATTGCCAGAAATTTTCGCCGGCTGCGCGGAAGTGAAAATAGCGGACGGACGGGAGGGAAATATACATAAATATTATAAAATATAACAAAATACGACAATAAAAAGTACAGGAAAGTAATCAAAAACCTCTAATTTAATAAAAATGCAGTGGTAAACAAACAAGTATTTTGTGAGACGACAATAATGTGGTACGTTTTAATTGTGCGACAGCGATGACGTTAATTACCGGCGCCGAGAGTAGTGTCCGAAATGTCCGAAAGATTTTTCAGTTGAGCTCACTATATAGTGCACTACATTTATATCCCCTATGTAGGGAGTAGGGGTTAGGGGTTAGGGGGGGATTTCGAACACAGCCTAGGATCCTGACATTCAGAGGAAATTCCCTAAACTCCAGTTATTTACGTCACCATTCTACAGTACTGCTATAGATTTATATAAACTATCATGAGTGGACAAGGTAAATACTAATATTTATTGGCTTAAAATATGTAACATTAGCAACTGTTTGCTAATTGATCTACAGTAACAGTGGCAATGTGTTAACGGTGCTGCTGGCGAGCTCTGAGATGAGTTTTAGAAAAGACGTTTTTATTTCTAAAAAAAAAAGAAAATTATGATCATCTGGGGAATTTTGTATTTTGTGTGACCTTTGTGCGTCTATTAAAATGGTTTTCCACAAAGCGATGGCAATGATTGGAGCAAATATCTGCAAATTCCAGAGTGACAAGAACTGGCAATGCTAAAGCGTTGAAATATCCTTGAGAGACAGAGACTGATGTGAAGAAAATAACTGATGAGTTAAAGTTACTTTTCTTCTGTCACTCAGATGAACGGCTTCACAGTTTGTGGTGTTTCAACATTGACAGAATTCTCCACATATGTCTGTGTTAACTTTGCTGTAATAAAAAGGTTGTACATGTCGCTCACTGTACAAACAACTGTACGACTTTTGTGCCTATTATTATTACAGAATCAAGCGCAGTGAGAGAAAGCTCCTAGACATTAGGTACTGTAAGCCACACACACACGCACACACATAAATTCACCAATTTAAATGCAGCTTAGCGGTTTAGACAAAATTAATGAAATGCATGTGCTTTACATTTGTACACAGATGACAAATGGTTCAGTAGGTAAATCCATTTGTTAATGGATTGCAATTTTTTTTTTCAAATACATTCAAATTGTTTGTGCTTTAATTGCTTCCCTAATTTCCTCTCCGCAATTCATCGTTCTTCAAGATGTAATGAAATGTTCTGTCTAATCAATTAATTATTCCATGTAATTATTTAACACTTGATTGCGTATCCTTACCAGCACTGAAAAACACATTGTGTACGCATACAGCTGAGAGAGGAAATGTATTAGTCCCTGGCAACAACAACACAATATGACTGTGTGTGGGAAGGAATTAATTGAAGGAATTATGCAAATGGAAGTTGAAACTCCAATGACTTTAAGTTTAACTATCTATCTACCAATCTATCTATATTAAAAACATTATATTATATTATAATACATAATTAGAAACTACACAACGCATCATATTTGAAATATGACAATTATACTGCAGTGTTTTTTAGGCACTGCTGATGTAAACAAACATTAAGACCATAAATAGACTATATATGATAAGATATAAAATAAATATACCAAGCTGAGTGACACATACTTTGGGACTGAGTGGCGCTCACACGTTATTGAATTGTGTTACTGGGCTGAACCACAGACCTGACTCACTGTTTTGCACTTTCCGTACTCAGGACAAAATGAAATGGGCTGTTTGTTGCAAATGACATCACGTCAGGGGGCGGTCCGCACGGCCAAACCTGTAAAACCTGAAGACCCGCCCGCTCTGTTCCTGCGAGCTGGGACACTGTGTGTGTGTGTGTCCGTGCAGGTACAGGTGTGCGTTCACTTCATTCCTCTGAGGAACAAAACAACAAGACGAGACACAGAAGGAGCCAAAAACAAAGGGTAAGACCACCAGACGCTTTCACAACTCTTAATGACCATCTCTCACTTTCAGAGCAGAGGAGGGTGATGAAACTTTATTAGTTATTATTGGAAACCAATAGAGTTTTGTCGGCTGAACAAGATGGAAAGGTGCACTCAAAACCCTCCGGAGGCCTGCAATCTAATTTAGCATCAGCGGTAATAAATGAAGAGCCACCTGATGGAATAAAGATAAGATGTAATTTCACCATCAGGGTTATCACTTAATATGTGATAATGTCTGTGGGGACCAATTGTATGTGGCAGTTAAAAGAGGGGCCCTCAGCTGCGAGCAGGGGAAAAGACCTTCAGGGTGGAAGAACTTGTTCATCTGTCAACTCAACGTGGCGTCGCTCAATAAAGTCTTCATAAACAGACTTCACTTTCACGTGAGTGGGAGACGACTCTGCTTTCATGAGAGCGGGGCCCTCTGTTGTTTAAAAGGGATAATCAATATATGCACGTAAACAGGAAGTGACTCGGATTCAATGGGCCTGTCGAGCGGGATTCGATTCACATTTATGATTTGGTGCGTTGGACTGGATGTTGGTTTGGGTTGTAAAAACAAAGGGTTCTGGATATATTCAGGAAGTGCCTGAGGCAGGATTCCTGCCTGGGTGGTTGCAAACATTCCCGAAAGGAGAATGGAGATGATAGTAACACACACCCTATTGAGTGCAGCTGACATACGCTGAATCATAGTAGTTGGTGATTGATCCAGTGATATAGAGACAAAACCAAGCTGAGCCTCGTGACACTGGATGCTGGATGTTGGTACTGTAAACAGAGCCGCTATTGTTGGAGCCTCATACTGTTCCCTGTTGCACACCCAAACCGTTCTGTTTTCCCTTCGCAGATCTCATTCATCTCCCCGCGCTACCCCACTCGCCTCTCGTCAACAAGCAGGACAGGACATGGGGAAAGGTCAGAGTGATGACTGGGATGAAAAGCACTGTGACACCAGGCAAACTCAGCCCCAGAAATATGAGGAAACACAAAAAAGTAAGGAGTCTGGGAGCAAATGTCCCAAGTGCTGCCTGAAGACCAGAGACTGTCTGATGAGCCCGGAGTGTGGCAGGGGGCTCCAGATCGCCAACGTGGTCGCCTGGTGCGGCATGTGCATCCGCATGTTTGTATGTAAGTTGTAAGACGATCAGGCCTGGAAGGGAGAATCATGTTTGTCGAAATATTGCTTGACAAACACCAATATAAAACCCTGACATCCAGGGTAACGCGCGGTTTTGTCTCTATTTATCCACCCCGATGAAAATTCGACTTTTCAAACGGAACCATTCATTGGAAAAGCGATTCAAAAAGATGAAAATACTTGAACGGCTATTACTACTTTGAAGTGTTCGTTTGTTGAGCCTTTGATATTTCCCTTAACGTTCTGTGACTTGTTTTAATTGCAGAGCCTGACCTTGGACATCAGGACCAGCCTTTCCGGGCCGTGTGTATCTGCAGCATCCTCCAGCGCGCTCCATGAGTTATGCCATGTGGTTTTCTTTCTTCTCACTCGGGACTCTCACCTTGACTCCATTTCATGAGCCAAACTTCTATTTAATTCCCTTTCCACACGTGAATCAGGCTTTTTTTCCCCCCTGTAAAAACGAGAAGGAAACCAACTTCAAATGTCTGATTGATCAGCTCTGATGAATCAATATGACACAGTATTTAGTCAGTGCACATGTTGTAATATGGTAATGCCGAGATGCGTTTGTGTAATGTAAACATTGCGATTAAAAAAAAAACGAGGTGAACATGACTATGTGTGGAGAATTATACACAGACTATTGAAAACACTCATCCGCTGTGATGAATAATGGAGAAAAGCTCGGTAAAGTTGGGTAACAAGGACAAAGGTGTTTTTCAGTTCAGTCCAACTAATAATAGAGACCTGTCGTTAATTAAAATGCTTTGACAGGCATGATGCAACTATTTGACATCCTAATTAACACATTCCTCTAAGGTCATTTGGAAAGTAATATGATCGACTGGAAATATCCACACCAACGAGGGGACGTATTTCATTCCTTAATTTCGGCCATTTGCGATGTCTCCCTTTGCAAATGAGTCGTTTTTTAGACTTTATGTAGCTATGAAGATGATTTTGTTCTGGTTTGCATGTTGTGCTTTTATATAAATTAATGGCCAGTTTGAAAAATTAACATGAGTTTGTTTTTTTTCCCATTCTGGTTAGCAAATAGTAATTGTAGAATTCACAGATTTCAATAAAAATATGAAAAGTGAAAAAATGAAAAAGAACGTGTTTAGTATGAAGCAACATGTCACTGGAACACAAAGCAACAATGTGATATTTGTCCAGTTAGGAATCGATATGAGGTGGCAACGTTTCGCGCAGCCGCGTCTCCCGTGTCTTGTTGTGCGATGGAGCGTGGGTGGACAGCAGAGGTCGATCCGCCGTGGGAAGTGCATGATGGGAAGATAGATGATCTCTCAGTGCAGAAATTACACTCTGCTACGCGAGACTCTTCATAAGAGACCTTGACAACTGAGCTTCTGTCACTGTGCGTTATGAGCTACACTCATTACAGTCGTTCAACACTCACTGACAGACACTGAGTTTACTCTGTGTCCATAGGGGTCAGTTAGTTATGCAGGTAAATAACAAATTCCACAAATCCCTTGTTCCCTGCAACACATATTTTTATTTTATCATCGGATCCCAGAAACACTATGAAAAAAAATGATTAGTGATTTTCATATGGATGATATTTAGACAGCTCTGTATCCTCCATCTTTATCTTCCATGATTTCATTTACTTTTCCCCCTTTTCCTTTAAATTGCTCTAATTCTCTGTCCGCGCCGCCGCTGCCCCTTGCGTTCCGCCGTGTCAGCGTGGGCATCACAATACAGGGGTGACATTTCAGGCAGACAGATTAGGGCCTCTCTCCAATTAATTTCGCTTTCCTTCCCCTGTTAAATACACAATCAACCAAAGGCAAAATGTCAGAGAAACAAACGAGGAGCCGCCGCGTGGCTGACAATTACCGCCAAGCACCTCAGAAATGCCAATATGTTAAAGTGGGAGCAACGTGTGAGATGAATGGGGACAAATGGCGATCTTCGAGGAGGCTTGTTGTTACCGCGGCGCCGAAATGGCCATCGCTGTGGCTCCCTGCCACGGTCACCAGATGTAGTGGCACGCAACATAGCGGTGTAAAGGTCAAATGTACGTCAAAGCGTACAGATTCTGAATATTTATTTGTGTTGGTCAACACGAGATGAAGTAATATAGATATATAATGTATATAAAAGGAAATGATTATGATCATATACTTAGTTATTGACTTAGTATCAACTACAATTGATTTTAATAAATGTCATTATTGTTTCACCAAGAGAAAATGTTGGAATATTTATACAGATGCTGTCACTTCCTGTATCTACATGTGTCTGTGAAAAACAAACAAACACAAAAATCCATCGACCAATTAACACAGGAGTTTCTACAGGTGTTGCAGGTGTTACACATGTCATCAACTAATGATGAGGGTCTGCCACTAAGAAATACAGACCTGGCAACGAAGGTGTGAATGCCGAGAGAGCGAAGGCAAAAGGAAAAAGAGAAACTGGTGTTTGCAGGAATATTTATGTAACGTTGTGCTCAGGTGACCCTCAGGGTGTGTGTTGGGGGGTCGCGGGGTCATGAACTGCGTACGAGAGGGATCGACATGAGGCTGGGCAGGATTTTCCAGCTGCTGCTGTTGGAGTGTGAGGTGACGTGAACACGCTCCGGCCCTCACCCGCGTTGCCAAGCCCCATCTGTTGCTCTCGCCCCCGAGCCACCCACATCCACATCCACTAAACTCCACGTGCCAAAGCCACTGGTCCCCTCCAGGCCCTGTGGGCGACGAGGGGGGGTGAACCCAGTCAGGTGTGGTGCTAGCACAGAAATCCTCCTCGCTCGTCTTCCAAGTCGGTTTAATCGCCTGCTTTAGCCAGGATGCACAGTCGGCCGTGATTGACTTGGCCCGCCGCCAGCCTCCACGCAATTTGTTGCATAAACGCTAAATCGATGGGTCATTACACTAATGAAACGACATGACAGAGGGACGCGGTGGTAAAAATCAAGGTTCTTTGTAGCTCCTGGCTACAGCTGAGTGCCTCTGAAATGTTTTAGAAATTCCGAATTAGGGACATTTCTTGAAGTTGATGGCGGAAAAATAACCTTGAATGCAGCCTGTGGCGCTGCTCCCTTCCTCTTGATGTTTGTGTCTCTCGCCAGTTGCACACACACACACACACACACACACACACACACACACACGCAGCAACCAAAACCATCACTGGACCGTTTCCTGGCTCACCTTCGAATGAAAGCCCACATTAACATCTGCTTTAACACAGTTGGCATTGACCAGGCCTGATTCTCTATGGGAGAGAATCCAGACTGCGTGAGATTAAAGGATTTTGTTCTTGCTCTTCTGACTTGGTGGTGGGTGGGGGTGGGGTGGGAGGGGGGTGGTAAAACAAAGTCTGTGCTATGTAATAGATGCACCATGTCAGCCCAGTTTAATATGTCCACGATCAAGATTCATCTTACAGAGTCACAATTCACGTCTTGTGGAAGCATTGAAGACCCCCCCCCCCGCCCTCAAGATTCATCTTACAGAGTCACAATTCACGTCTTGTGGAAGCATTGAAGCCCCCCCCCCCCGCCCTTTTCATTTTGAACATCTTTTTCCTGCCATACGTGAAGATGAAAGAAGGATAGTGGCGATAAAAAGCATCTGAATTTGCACAGCTAGCGTTGCACTTGTTTGTGCGTGTTGTCGAGAGAGAAAGAGAGAGAGAGAGCGAGACAGCGAACGAGATGAGATTTGTGATCTCGTCCGCTCACACGGGGCCCCTCACTCTCTCTCTCTCTCTCCATCCAGCCTTTTACTCTCGTCAATCATCTCCATGGAGACGTCTTGAAACGCAGATGGATGGGAAGCTCTGATGGATTTCCAACACAACTGCGATACACACTTATAGAGATTGTGGATGGGAACTGCTCACATTGTGTCGGGGTCCAGATATTGGCAATTCAAACAACTGACAATACTTTTGACAAAATGTGGGAAATGCCTGGTACACTTTGACAAAATGGGAACGTGTACGCACTTTCTGAAAAGGGGCTGCGTGGGTCTTTTGGTTTGAGCAGGCAGGAACACATGGGAACATAATCCATGACAAACTTTGCGGGAGCTTGAGCTAAATCCGGAAACATCACTGTGCTCTTTCCTTCTGTACAGAGAAATGTTAGCGATTTATTTCTGCGGGGCCCATTATGCTCCTGTACATCAGCACAGCGCCCCCGATCATTTCCCAGCTGAGCGTTTTGATTACGGGCAAAGTTTCCGGTGGAGAACACTTATTACGAGAAAAAGTTTGACTTCCTTTCTTCACTTTTCAAACACTAGTCTTTTTTTTAAAAATGTTGCCCCTCCCTCAAATTTATTTCCTAACCCTTTTCATGATTTGTCCTGATCTGCCCCAAAACTTTTCCGTTGGATTTAAATGGATTTTTGGTGTTTAGCTTTTGTTTAGCTCCTGCCTTCCTGATTGTTTGATTAGCCTCACCTGTGCTGCTCCTTTCACCTGTGTTCAATTACCTCGTTTCCCCTGTGATCCCCAGTGTCCCTGATCCGTTCAGTTTTGTTTCACTCTGTTCACCTATTGTGTCTCTGCTCCAGTTTTGTTCCCCCGTGTCGCTCAGCCATTATTTTTGGGGTTTGTGTTTTGCACCGACCAGCCTCTGTTTGGGTTCCACTGCCTCCCTGTCTGCTACACTTACATTACAGACTTTGAGTTCTTGCTTTAATTCTACGTTTGGTTCCTCGTTTGCTGTATGACAACTCTGCATTACTGTTTAGTTTTATGTCACAGTAATTTACAGCTGCATTAGGCACTTGTTGTGCGTATAATCATGAGATGCATTCATTACCAAACCTTTCATCGCCAGCCTTCATCCTGGCTCTGCTTTGTTTCCTGGCGGTTGTTGTGAGTCTATGCAAATTGCACTTCCTGCTGCATCAGAAATTATTAGGTGCCACTTTTCTAGACCACCTAACGCAGCATTGTTTACCTCCACTGACTCGGTATAAACGTTGTTGTTGTCTCAACATGAAACGCTGCGTAATGTACCCGTGATACAATACAACAATAGCAAACCTTTGTGTTAGATGCTCGTAAATAATTCCACATGTGGGCTAATGCGATGCATCGCTTCAGGACGTGTAGACCAGCAAAACGGACGGGTGATGAAAAATCTATACGTTCTATAGGGAAGAGTTGAGTATCTCATTTTCTGTCTTGTTGGCAGGCGGCTTTGGAAGACGCCTTTGTCTGCTCCTCTCCGTACGTCCTGTTCTTCCCGTCTCGCAAACAAACAGAACTGAGGTAATCCTCGGCCTCCTTAACGGCCGATAAGAGCAAGCCGGGGTCAGTATGATTGGACAGAAGGAATGCACGCGGCGCATCGTTAGCGTTGCTGTAGCTCTCTGCAGGATTATCCGAGCCGCTCTCGCTGCCTTTTCGCAGACTGCGCCGACTTTAACAACACCCTTTGTCTCTGATCTGGAGGGATGTCGAACTCCATGTACTCTGTTTCCTGTAGCATTTTATGGGAAGTTCAACAGGTCTTTGTCTTTTGGCCGACGGCCTTTGAAGCACTTACTTTGTCAGCATAATTCACTGTCATTAGAAGAGGCAATACAGAAAAGGGCACCTGGGGCTAATCCTGCGAGACGAGCCGTGCTTTCGTGCTTGTAGACGTTTCCTCCTGCGGGAGTCTCTGCGTTTGAAAAGAAACATCTGCCATCGATGCAGCCTTTCCTAAAAGTTGATAAAACTTCTGCTGTCCTTACTGTGGTATTGTGTAAAGATAACATCATCTATAGATTGAGACCGCACAAAACAAACTCCAGTAACATAAACTTATCTGCGTCTGATCCATATTCAACCAGTGTCTTCTGGGAGAATTCAGCAAGCTCTCTCCTGGTAACAAAATCTATTGCCTTTGAATATCTGCAGGACGCGTCGGAAGCAGAAGGCTGTGTTATATTTTGAAAATCAAAAAGCCATTTAGAGTGCACCAGCGTGCAGGTTCCCTCCTCTATGATCACTTGTTCTTTTCATATCGGCAGAGTCTATTCCTGCTGAAATTGCCAAATAAAATCCCATCAAAAGTTTGCGTTGGCCGTTTGTCCGTCACTTTGGTTTGAACAAAGCCGTAATATGAACACATTCAGCAAAACAACTTGATAAGAACATTGCTTATTTTCCTGAGTGTTGCTTCTGTGAAGTCTGCCCGAGTCTGTTAGAGATGTTGTACAGAGGACCGACACCCCCCACAGGTTAGTGACTGGCCATACACACAATGTTTGATCCATTAGCACATGCTAATGGAGGAAGCTCTCCACTCCCACGCGCACCGCTTAATCCAAATAAAAACTGGAATTCAGTCTGAGCACAGGAAGACGGACACAGACATTCCCAACGTTAATGCTTTGAAGCTGCTCATGGAAAAAATGAGCAAATGTTCTTTGATACTCTGAACGTTTCATTACAGTAGCGTGACAGACCAAACCATCCTTTACTTAATAGGGAACCATAAAAGTTTAAGACCACTATGTGAAGGGAAATGTACCAATTTGACTCACTCATAATATATAAGGTTTTTACGAGTATATATTTCTGACAAATTATTCTTGCAGAGTATTTAAAGGTTAGAGGGCCCTTTGGGGGGCTTTGTTCTGTTAACGCATCCAACTATCGCTCACACGTTGTGGCTGTCTAATGATCTGACCGCCAATTTTGGCTGAAGGGCGGTGTGCTTTTCCTTCTCGGATCATACAGTTTGTCCTGCAATGTTCCGAGAAAATAATCTTCAACAAGTTAAAGGAGTTTGCGAACTTTTCCCCATTTCCCTTGTGGGCCCAGCCTGTTGAAGGAAAGATATCATCTGGGAGAGTTATATACTCCACCAAGGTTATTGCTTCCTCGGAAGCATCATTTGTCTCCTGGTGCTGTGATCTGTGTGCAGTGGCAATATGGTGGCTGTGTATCTGAGGCTAAAAATAAATATGGCCCAAACAAGTGAAACTATTACAGACCATTCCATTGAATGTCACGGCTCACTAAAGGCAGATTTGAACATTTATTTGACATTTTGAGCTATTAAATAGCTACTTTGTTTGCTAATGATGAACGTCTAGAGTCGAATACTGAGAAAACCTATGAACGTCCCAATTCAATGAAAAACCATGTTGTAATCATCAACATTGGATGGTGTGGACTTTCCACTCCTCCACCCACTTTGAGTTATTGAACTATACTCACTTGATTACCTGTCAGTATATCCTGTTCTGGGTCTTATTACCTAACCCCCATTGTGTGGGTCCCTCTCTCCCTTTCTCTTTGTGTTAGACTGGCTTTGTCCGTTGTGTTGAGTTGCTACTTTCCTTGTACTTGCAATTTTGACAGTTTGCCTGTTGGGTTGGATCGAGATTCCTACCTGCACCTCTCAGTTCCTATTCAGTTTTTTTCACAAATATGCATTTCTGACTAATTATTCCAGCAGATTATATGAAAGGTCGGAGGGCCCTTCAAGGCCCTGAGTGTGGCGGCCCTGTTTATGCATCCAATTATGCAAACGCTTTTTCAAAAACCCATCTGCCCAACTGCACTGAGTCTCAGCTGCCCAGGGACCCTGCACCTCTCCGTCTAGTGCCCTGATCGACACCCAGCCAGACCCAGCGCTTGATTACTTGGGAGATGAAATCAATGACTGGAGTGGGAGGGGAAGGGAGGGGGTGGGGAGGGCAGACACTTTGCATTCAGTGGCTGATCCATTAATAACAGAAGATTTGATATCACGTCAGCAGTCACACACTTTGCAACTGAGGCTAGACAGCGCGGAAGTAAAAGCAAACAGCAAATGAATCTATTTGGGGATGTTTGTGCTGAGGGAGGGAAATCACTAGTATAGAAAATATAAACTTTGACAATAAAACTAGTTATATTTTACTTTTTTTTAATTAACTGTAATCAACTGTTTAATTAACTCCTCCAGCTTTGCTCCCTTTTATTTCAAATACACCTTCAAGCATCCTTCATCACCGTCTGACCAGCTTGACTCTGTGTGGGATTCCACACTGCACACTGCCTCCTAGTGTCTTTTTTCAAGACTCCATTTCCCACCTCTCTCTTGATGCATAGACTCTCTCATTACCTGGTGTGGCTGATGACCCCCAGAGGCCTGGTGTGTTGTTATTTGTGTTTGTGCGAGCGTCACTGGGAGCCAGTGCTCTCAGCAGTCTGGATCAGGGCCTGGGTTCAGTGGAGCTGTGGAAAGTGACCTTCTCCACAGTATCGTTTACATCCAGCCCCAGTGGCCCTGAGTCCTCTGTTCCAGCTGGAACACGCTGTTGTGCGACAGATGCCACATTAAACAGCACAGCCTCAACCCCCCCCCCCCCAACCCTCACCCTCAGTGCCGCAGTCGCCAACCCACCATCACCATGCTTCCAAAATCTCTCCATGGATTCTTTGCAATGGCATCTCAGTTGGACACATATCAGACTGTATCTGTGTGTGTGTGTGTGTGTGTGTGTGTGTGTGTGTGAGAGTGTGGGGGTGGGGTGGGGGGTCTCAGAGGCTCAGGCTATCAGAGTGAGAAGGGGCATGTGTGCACATGTTTACACTTAAACACTTAGAAAGGCTTCCCGAAGCTCTCTCTCTCTCTCTCTCTCTCTCTCTCTCTCTCTCTCTCTCCCTGAAGGGCGGATGTTTTCCCTCATCCCATCCAGCCTGAAATGATCCGTGTGCACTTTAGACATAATGGCGGGGTAATTTCGTTTCAGCACTGTTACATTTCATCCGAGAGCCACCTCGCATTATACAATTAGGTTTTATTACAAAACAATGAAGCTGCGCATAGTTTGGAAACATCATAGTACCTCCAAGAGACAGATTTAAACCCTTTTCCCCCCTCTTTGCTGACCACAACAAAATTTCCAAAGCAATACCCTGAAATGACTTTGGCTGACCATATCCACTAATCCCTGCAGCAGGCTAACAGCTATGAAGACCTCACCAACGATATGCACTTGGACAACTGAAAAGGTCCAAGACAAAAAAAAATAAATAGGAGAGCGAATGAAAACGCAAAATGTATTCTGCGTTATATACAAACTCAGGAATGATACTGTTTATGCATACGCCCTTAGCACGCACACACACACACACACACACACTCACACACACACAAAGGAGACTCTTTCTGTCATGTGTCGCACTCAAGCTGAGTTTCGATTTAGGCAAATGTTCAACATTTCCTGAACCTTGGTCACTCAGTACCTTTGCCTCATCATCACATGTGGACAACCATAAACGTCCGGGCCGCAGCACAAAGCGAGAGGCCAAAGGTCTGACGTGGCAGCAGCTGGGAAGAAGAGAGTTTTCTTTTCTTCCTCGTTCCTGGCTGTGTGTGTTGAAGTGTTATGTGTCAGGAACAGTCAGACGTGCAGTATTATTAGCCGGGAGCCGGGCTGATGCCCAGAGCCGCTGCGCGGTGTGATTATGCGTGCCCCCGCCGTTCAAAACAGATGCTCTTCCCCACCACTGGCAGCATGGAAGAGCCTGTGGCAGGTAGCTATTTTGGGTAAATTAGTAAAGACAACAGTTGCTCCCCAGGTTGATGCTGCCATGCTGGGGTGGTGGTGCAAGGCGACAGAGTGGAAAACACAGACTCAGCCTGGGCAGCGCAGCCCTGCGGGCGTTTGTCATTTGGCGGCGCTCCAGCCGACAGGTGGCTGCTGTGGTCGACTGCTCCCCGTGCACCTTATCCAGGTAATTAGCCATTCAGCTCGGGCACACAGGAGGAGAGGGCAGCCATTGACAGAGACAGGCATAATGAAGACAGGCTTACTGTGGAGCCGTTATTTTTGTTCACTTCTTATCTACAAATTCCCGACTGTGTCGCTGCCTGTTCGACTGGAAGCCCTCTGCTTTTGCTCGATGCAGAAACAGCGGCGCCGTGGAAGCTGTTTATTACTGTCACATGACCTAAGCAGCGCTTGGCGAGTGATGCCAGTTCTGCACCTGGTCATGTGGTCTTCACCCGGGCCAATCAGCAAAGATCACCCTACACCACAGGAGATACCAAAGTTTGATCTGTACCTCTTCTGATGGCCTAATGGACTTCTTGGATTTTTTTTTTAACTTTCCTGCAAGGAACCAAATGTGGTAACTTCACTGACCTTGATGTTCTCCATGAAAACATCAAGGTCAGTGACCATCTATGAGTTCCCTATGAAGGGCTAATGCCACACTGATACTGCCCATATTGTGTTTTAATTAATGACACTGCTGTCCATAAACGTCATCGCAATATCATGGCACGAATGTGAACATAAAAGTTATCTAGGCTTGTTTTTTACTTCAATGCCTTTTCTTGTTTTCCTCCATGCTTATTGTACCAAATCAAAACAAATGAGTTCATCAGCAATAAGTATCTTATTCTATACTTTAAAAACGTCAGTTAATAGGCATCAGTATGCACAGGCCCAAACCTGGCAACCAGGCTTAATTACATATTCAGCATTGGGAAGTGTATGGGTATAATTGGTCAGCCAAGCCTCTGTAGCCACACTGAAGTAGTGAAAACCAACAAGCATATGGATCCTGTCGTGTTAATGAGCAGCAGCTTTCCACAGCATTATCCTGATGATGACTCTGTGGGCGTCTGAAGTTTGGTGCAGCACATTGTAGATGATGTAACGGGGTAGTTGACTGTTTAAAAGTTCATCCCATGCACAGTCTGAGCTGAGAGTTGCATGAATGGTCCAGTGAATAGCTGGAGTGGAGTCAGTCAGTGTTGATCGGCACTAAACGGAGAACGGGAACTATGGAAATGGAAACCTGGCTGCGGCGGCTCTATTGGGAAATCAGGTGGCCATTTGAATATTCAACCCCAGGGCCAGCGCTCTAATTCCCGTCCCCTCAACATGCCACACAAGGAGAAAGGAAGTGACAAAATGGCAACGCGCGCACCAGCAAGAATTTGCATTTTAATGTGCCTGTCGGAATCACTTTGGATAAACGCTGGGACTATGAGAGATCAGACAACCCCACGGGTCGGCACCAAACAACCTATAATAGCCGCCGCCCAGAAAACATCCTGCGCGAGAGGAAGTTGTTGCCAAATAGGGAAAAGGGGGGAAATCGATGTAACCGTGAGAACAGATGAAGTTTAAATCCCTGATGAGGCAGATAAAGTCCCTGATGGGTGCAAGGAAGTGGAGTGAAAATGTGTTTTAGATAGTTCCTATGTGGAAACTTTGTTACTACAGCCGTAAACACAACCGTGAGGGAACGTTGTCCATTCGCTGCTAAGCAGGTAAGCGCTAACTTTAATTGCAATGACAGTCTAATTATAAATGATAGTCCTCAAGGACAATTGAAAATGTTGCGACATCCAAAGCAACCGCTGCGAGGATGAGATGCTGTGAGAAACCAAACCTGGCAACCATACATCATTATTCTTTACCTTTGTACTCACACTATGGAAAAGCTCCTATTTATGATCAACAAAGCCAAAGCAGTTTTATTTTTTTTATTTTTCATCTTTACAACCCTTACGAGAAGATGACAGTTTGGAAACGTCAGACTCTGGGAGTCCATCGTCACAGGCTGCTGTTCCCGTTTGAATGTCCTCCATCGTGTTGTCATTTGGCAGAAGGTGAGGTGACCATCGAACGCCCTGATTAAATCAGTATCAGTAAGTATATCTTCCCGCGTATCGATGAGCCCCGGCAGAGGCAAGGACACTGAGTGAGTGGCACTCGAGCACTTGTCCTGTCAGGGACGGTCAGGGAGCAGACAGCCGGGCAGCGAGGCAAGACATCAGGATGCTGCTCCCAAGCTGGAGTCGCATCACTGTGAGAGAACTGAACAAGACCGCAGTCTCATTGGATTTATTATTAGAGTCAGAAGCAGCTGCCTCAAGCTTTAGCTGCCTGTCAATAATTGAATCAATATATTTTCCCACCTTGAGTAAATTGTTGAATGAGTTGAATGGATTTGTGAGGTTTAGTTAACAATTTATAACAGTTCACTCTAAAAAGGCTTTAACAAATTTATTTTTGTCACTTTCTGCCACGATTAGATGTGTGGGGTTTTTTTGTTGTTGTTGTTTTTTTGGATTTGCAGCACTCAGGGCAAAACGATGCAACACAAGTCGGAGGCCAAATTGAATCAGGGATTATTCCACTCACACGCAATGGAGTTTCACCGCGAGGCCTCGAGAAAGCACAGGCATGTAGCAACCTACGCTAACCCCATCTCTTTCTTCCTCTAGCTCCCATTCAGTCCATCTCCCATACCTTCAATATCTTTTATCATTTTTTTGCTTAGCCTCTCAATCAGTCCGTCTTGCTCTCGCCGGGCCTCCCTCATCCGCTAAACCCTTTACCATTCGCTTGTAATCTGACCCGGCCGTCCCTGCATTATTGCCCCAGCTCTCCTGGATCCAGTCCTAATGCAATTGGCACAGCTTTTCTACTCTCGCCGTTTCCCCATTTTCACTTAATAAACCCCATCTTATTGTTTTTTTTTTTTTAAGGGCGCAAACAAAATTTCACCTCAATTGAATTTACGCCGCCGCTCTGAGCTCTGCAGAAATGACAGCCTTCCTGCTCGGCTGATTCACGGTGTTGTTTGTTTGGCTGCTTGGAGCTGGGAAAAAGGCAAGCGCACAGGAAAACTACTGGAGCTTTGAAGGAACGACGAGGAGCTGCATCTATTTTGCATTCCATCTTTATTTTGTGCAGGAGCCGTGACGCCCAGTGACTGTCTGAATTTCCTGCTCGGTCCTAATATTGAACTGGATTGTGTCAGTATCAGTACCTGTTATGACAACCTGCGCTTTATGTTGTCAAACTGCAGAATGTCACTGCACCACGTTTGAAATAACGCTGATGTCATGTTTATGTTGGTTCAAAGTGCAGCAAACTTCCCAAGATAAGAAGAAAACAATTCATCCGACTACATCCCGATTTAAAACCACTGCTTCCATCGGCTCTCAGATGGGACCACTTTCATTTCCTACGTAACATAAATATATAACCTATAGCTAAAAAAGCATATGCATATGTAACCTGGACGTGTGTCCCTCTCACACAACATACAGGACCACAGTTTTATAGAAAGTAGAAAACTATCTTTATGTAAACATTTACATTCCGTCAAGCAGAAATATCCCATACAAAACTCAAATATACCACAAAAGAATAATTGAAGTAACCAAAATAGATGTAAGACAAAATATATATAAGTTAAGGAGAAACACTTGTGGTACTACTTCACAGTTCCTCAGTTATACTCTTAATTTCACTTAAAGTTGCTTGTCTTTTTTTCTTGAACAAATTTGCTTTGACTGTCCCTCAGTTGTCAACCTTCACCTATTTTCATTTTTTTATTTTGGGCCCAAGAACCAAAAACAACCTGTTTCAGGCGGAATAAAGTAGCAAAAAAAATGATAAAGGCTCCTCAATTGGGTCTCCTTTGGTTTTGGTTCCTACCGCCCTCCTAGTATGGCAAGCATCTCCTCATCACTAAACCACTCGTCCTCCTGACAATCAACATCCTCCTGTGGGTCTTTTGTTGGTTTGTTCCTCAATCTCCTCTTCTTTGATTCGTCAATGGGGGAACTGTACTCTCTGATCTCTGTTAGGGCAAGAACCCACATGGCAGAAGAAGGTCTCTATGTAATGTGCGCTGCACTCCTTCCCCTGCTTCAGGTTTAACTACATAGACAGGACTGTCTTTAATCCATCTGACAACAACATGGATTTTCTGTTCCCACCTATCTGCTAACTTGTGTTTCCCCCTGATATTCACGTTTCTCACTAAGACCCTATCCCCCTCCAAGAGTTCAGCTCCCTTGACCTTTTTGTCAAACCTAGCCTTGTTCTTCCCTCCCATCTTCTGGAAGTTTTTCGCAGCTATTGAGTAGCTCTCTTGAAGGCGTTGACGAAGGCCCGTAACATACTCTGAGTGAGTCTTGTGGTTTCCCATATCAGGGTGGAATCCCAGGACAAGATCAATTTGCAGTCTGGGCTGTCTACCAAACATTAGTTCGTAAGGCGAATAGCCTGTTGTATCGTTTCTCGTGCAATTGTATGCTTGGACCAATGGCTTGACAAAATCCCTCCAATGATATTTGTCTCTCTCTTCCAGGGTCCCTAGCATACCAAGGAGAGTCCGGTTAAACCGTTCCATCGGCTTTCCCCGGGGATGATATGGGGTGGTACGAACTTTGTCTGCTCCTATTAATGTACAGAGTTCTCTGATTGTCTTAGACTCAAAATCTCTGCCCTGGTCACTGAGCAGACGACTAGGGAATCCGTAGTAAGCAATGAAGTTTTCCAATAGAGCCTTTGCAACAGTTTTGGCTTTCTGGTCTCTTGTTGGTACTGCCACAGCGAATTTAGTAAAGTGGTCAGTGATAACTAGAATATTTCTCGTGTCTCTATCCCGTGTATCTGGCTCAAGGGATAAGTAATCCATGCAAACAAGCTCGAGCGGGTAAGTAGCAGAAATGTTCTCCAAAGGCGCAGCCTTTTGAGGCACAGCCTTCCTTCTGAAACAGCGTTCGCATTTTTTGCACTTCTCCTCAATGTCTCTGGCCATTCTTGGCCAGTAGAACCTGGCACGAGCAAGGTGCAGTGCACCAAGATGGCCAACGTCATCATGCACTCCCTGCAGTGCTCTCTCTCTGAACTGCTCCGGTAATACCAACTGGGAGACAAGATCGCCTCGCTCAGACCACTTCCTGTACAGGACTTCATCTCTGAGTTCGAGTTTTTTCCATTCCCTGAGAAGAAGTTTGACATCTGGAGGTTCGAAACTTGTCTCTCTGAAACTGGGTTTTACAGCTCTCTTGACAAAGGTGATGACACGTGAGTTAGATGGATCACTATTTTGAGCATTACACCAGTCAGAGTTGGTCATGGATGGTAAAGTGTCCTCCCCGAAAACATCAGGCATGACTGAGGGGTCGACAACAAGAGACTCTGCAACAACAGGTTGTTCTGATGATGGTGGTGTTCACCTTTAAACGTCATAAGATAACGTTGACATAATGCAGACAACACTTCATGACCCATGTCCTCTCTTGTCTCCATGAATCGTTTTTTCATGTCCTCTATTCTCTCTCTCTCTTTAGTGAAGGCTTCATCCTCAAGAGGCGGACCTTGAGGCCTCCGTGATAACCCGTCTGCGTCGCGGTTGGCCTGCCCTGCTCTGTACTTGATGGTGAACTGGTAAGTAGAAAGAGCGGCTAACCAGCGGTATCCAGCAGCGTCTAGCTTTGCAGATGTCAGTACATATGTGAGAGGGTTGTTGTCAGTAAGTACGGTAATCATGGAAGTAAGGTAATCATGGAACTTCTCACAAACTGCCCATTTTAAGGCTAAGCATTTGAGCTTGTGAGTGGGATAGTTCCTCTCGCTCTTGGAAAGACCTCGACTGGCATATGCAACCACTCTGAGTTTCCCCTCCTGCTCTTGGTAAAGCGCCGCCCCCAGCCCATCGCGACAAGCATCAGTATGTACAACATACGGTAGTTGTGGATTCGCAAAGGCAAGGATGGGTGCTGACGTCAATTTCTCAATCAGAGCTCTAAATGCACTCTCACACTCGGGAGTCCACTCCTCACCGAGGGGTACATCAGACCTCACAAGTGGTGTAGTGCGCTCCCTCTTATACACTTTGCCTCTTCTCGTTGGTGGGTAATAGCCCACTGTCAGGCTGTTAAGAGGTTTGGCTATCTGGGAATACCCCTCGACGAACCGCCAATAGTATCCAGCAAAGCCTAGAAAACATTTTAGTTCTTTCCTATTTAAAGGACGAGGCCAATCTCTCAAGGCGGATACCTTGTCAGTATCAGTATGAACTCCCCGCGCATCGACCACATGACCAAGATACTTGACTGATGTCTTAAAGAAGTGACATTTTTCTGGAGACAGCTTAAGTCCGTAATCTTTAAGACGATTCAGCACCTTCATGAGCCGTGCTTCATGTTCCTCCAATGTGTCTGAAAAGACAATCAAATCGTCCAGAAATACCAATACCTCACTGAGGTGCAAGTCACCAACACACCACTCCATAAGCCGCTGAAAAGTGCTTGGTGCATTCGTGACACCCTGAGGCATGCGGTTGAATTCGAAGAAGTCTAGGGGACATGTGAAAGCAGTTTTAGGCTTATCTTCTTCAGCCATCTTAACTTGGTAATAACCAGATTTAAGATCCATGACAGAAAACCATTTTGCGCCGGTGAGGGCCGCAAAGGTCTCTTCAATGTTCGGAAGAGCATAAGCATCTCTAAAGGTTCAAGCATTTAGCTTCCTGTAGTCGATGCATAGCCTGATTGAGCCGTTCTTTGTCCGCACCAAAACCACCGGCAATGCAAAAGGGCTCTGTGACTCGTTAATGATTCCTGCATCAAGCAGTTCTTTAAGATGTTGCTTGACCGCCTCCCTGTCGCTGGGATGAATAGGCCTTGGCAACCCATGGCGTTCGCTGGGTTCAAGCACAAATGTGGTTTGACTGTTCTTTCCCAGCCTTACATCACCCATGACACAGCACTTTTGTTTGGCAGGAACGGTGATAGGATTTCCACCATGTAACCTAACAGGGTGTGCATGGTTGCTGAGATCATGGATCCGGGCAATGTGCTGGAAGACCACTGCAAGGTCTCTGGAGGTGAGTTGGTGGATGAACCCTGGACCTCCTCATTCAAGTACTTGTTCATAGAGTCTGAATAACACATTTGTACCGATCAACAGTGGGGTCCTACTATTGAACTGACACTCCGGCACCACAAATGCTAACACGACTAGCTCCTCTTCTTTGCCAGGAAATTGACAGGGGAAAAGTGACACGAGTTTCTATGTAGCCAGGGTAGGGGACATGCTGTCCACCAGCTCCCTCGATTTCAAGAAGAGCTTCAATCGGATGTACAGGTAAGTGGGACAGATGGTTCTTATGAAAACCCTCAGACACTGTTGTAACTTGTGACCCGGTGTCCATGATTGATTCACACTGTACGCCCTCAAGGAAAACAGGAGCTGCACAACGAGGACCTATAAGTCCTGGAGGTATAGACCACTCTGTGCTGCGGTAAGTTTCGTTCATTGTCCGTGTTATGACTCTCTTCTGAGCTTCAGCGCCATTAACTGATTTGCTGGGACAGGGGTTTCCCTCAACTACAGCTCCTGGGTGTCCCATGGCAGGAGCCGCTGCTAGTTTAAAGCAATTGGTGAAACAGCTTACTGAGCTAAGAACTTATCTTGCCTCTCTCTAAGTTCTGTATTTTTCTTACGAACCAGTGTGGGGTTATGTTCGTTTGAGCAATAAGCAGCAATGTGGTTGTCTTCCCCACACTTGAAACAAAACCACGCCCTTGGCATTCCAGGCACTTTAAAGGGTTTCCTCATGTTATTGCTACTAATGGCAAGGCAGTCTTTCTTCTGAATTTCCTCGCTTCCTTTTCGACTTTGTGCTAATTTTTCAACTTGCTTTGTCAGCTCAGCTATCTTGTCCTCAATGCTAGAGGTGTCAGGATAGCGTTTGTAGATTGGACCCCGAAGCAGAGACTGAGTCAGGCAGGTTAACGTGAAGCTGTAGTTTATTCTCCGAAAAACAAGCCAAAACTCAAATCCAAAAACCACAAGGAGAAAACAAGAGGTGGTAGAGGTGAACTACCCAACACATGCAATCATCTGGCAAACAAGTAGAGAAGAGACCAGGCTTATATAGAGCAGGAGATGAGCTGATTCAAAATCAGGTGTGCCTCGTCTGCTGCTAATTGGGAGACCAGCTAGGCCTCCTGCCACACACCTGCTCTCAATGATGAACAGAAAGGGGTGAGAGGGGGAAGAACACAAAACATGAGGCGCCACCTAGGACCCTCAAAACTGGAGCAGTGGAGGCATCATCCAGGACCCTGGACCCTCAACACAGGAACAAAGGTGGTGTCTGCCAAGATCCCTGGCACCAGAGCAAGGAGTGCGCCAGCCGGAATCACCGACTCAGGAACTGTGAGTGCGTCAGCCAGGATCCCCGACGCGGGAACAGGAAGTGCGTCAGCCGGGATCCCCGACGCGGGAACTGTGAGTGCGTCAGCCAGGATCCCGATGCGGGAACAGGAAGTGCGTCAGCCAGGATCCCCGACGCGGGAACAGGAAGTGCGTCAGCCGGGATCCCCGACCCGGGAACAGGAAGTGCGTCAGCCAGGGGATCCCCGACGCAGGAACAGGGTGTTTGTCAGCCGGTATCCTCGATGCGGGAACAGAGAATGCATCAGCCAGGATCACTGACTCAGGAACTGAGAGTGCATCAGCCAGGATCCCCGACGCGGGAACTGGAAGTGCGTCAGCCGGGATCCCTGACACAGGAACGGGAGGCCAGGTGCTGTCAGATTTGGGGACTAAGTACTCACAAGTAAGGCTGAGCTGGGTTGTAGGTAAGGCTGGAGCAGGAAAAAGAACTGGTACAGGAACAGAGGGACTGGTGCACTCGGGCTCTGCGGGGTCCATGTTGTGGCCAGATGATTCTGTCAGAATAGCGTTTGTAGATTGGACCCCGAAGCAGAGACTGAGTCAGGCAGGTTAACGTGAAGCTGTAGTTTATTCTCCGAAAAACAAGCCAATACTCAAATCCAAAAACCACAAGGAGAAAACAAGAGGTGGTAGAGGTGAACTACCCAACACATGCAATCATCTGGCAAACAAGTAGAGAAGAGACCAGGCTTATATAGAGCAGGAGATGAGCTGATTCAAAATCAGGTGTGCCTCGTCTGCTGCTAATTGGGAGACCAGCTAGGCCTCCTGCCACACACCTGCTCTCAATGATGAACAGAAAGGGGTGAGAGGGGGAAGAACACAAAACCACCATGACAAGAGGGTTCAACTTGTTTTGATTTTGACACTAGGGAAGGGTTACTGTCATGAGTGGGCTTCTTGCTTAACTTTTCCAACTGTTTAGTTAACTCATTCACTTTCTTTTCAAGCTTTAATGCCTCACTTTGTTTTGTGTTGGGCAGTGGGGCAGGCTCACAGTCATAAGAGGGCATATTAAAAACATGGTGGGCAAACATGTTAGCTTTTGAAGCACCTAAATGCTTTTTCATCCTGTCCAGCTTTGCGAGAACTGAGGAAGACGGCGGTCTTCCTCAGTTCTCAACATGAGGAGGAAGTCGGGGAACGTTGGCGGATTGCTCTTTTTGCACTCTAGCTGTAGGCCTATGATGATGCTTTGATCCCAACAGCCCCTACATAATTGTCTAACCAAGTGATCATTGGAACTTCCAGCTGAGACTCCCCCTCTAGAAATTGCCCTCGTGAGGAGACTATGGAGCCTGTTCAAGTATGCTGACGGCTTCTCTCCACTGTTTTGGTTAGAGCAGAGAAATGCAGCAAATAACTCCTCTCCATCCTCTACGTCTCCAAAAGCAGAATCAAGTTGAATGACAAAAACGTTCGGTGGTGAAGAGATGCCAAGAGGCTTCACAACATCAGCTGCTGGTCTCAGCAAACTCTCAAGAATCCTTCTTACTTTGTGAGTATCACTCAGGGAGGAATCGTCAAGGAGAAGATCGACTTGGGTGCGCTAAGTTTAATAATCCACCTCATCATTTGGTCTTGGCATACGCCCAGAGAAGGTGCGCATCCTTATTTGTGGGGATGATGAAGTGGTTGACTCACTGCGGATTACATGCTCCACGATTACTTTCTGGATCTGGGGTGGGTTAAAAATATTCTCATTGACGTGAACTGGGCTCACTGGTACACTATCAGGTGCACTATGAACAAGTGTAGGCTTTGCAGGTTCATTCTGGTCAGTATTAGGTGTTTTACCAATTTGAGTTGCATGTTGCAACAGACTGTAGCTGGCCCAGGTATCTACGAGCTATCTCCCTCCCCATCTCTTCCTGACAAACATCTCTAATGGTCCTCGCAAACCACGATACGGCAGGGCCCTTCGGACTCGGTAAGGTACCCAAGGTGGTGGGGTCAATTCTGGAGCTAGACCTATAAGATATGTACTCGACCAGGGCTTTACCCTCTGGTTGTCCTGACTCATCAGGGATCCTAACTATTTTAGAAATGGATCCATTAACTCTAAACACAGTATTGATGTCTTCGTCTGTATAATCTGATCCTATACCTGTTTCAAACAGGGAATTCTGACCGTTTACTTCAATACGGTTGCAAATATCCATATCTGATTCAGTGGAATGAACTTCTAAGGTGTGTATTGTGGGGGTTGGAAGATCAGAAAGCTACCATTAGCCAATCTCCTGGCTGGCTCGCCACTTTTTATGTAACCTGGACGTGTGTCCCTCTCTCTTATGGAAGAGATCTAGGCTGCTGGCTTGCGTATATTATCTACAATATCTAAATTTAAGGTCTGTATCAAAAATCTTACCATACAGCTCAGAACTATCACAGGTTTACTCAAATTCACATTCACTGATCTTCTAGGTCTGGGAAGGAGATTGGCAGTAGCAGACTCTGTAAGAGAGTAAATAAGACCCCCAACCCACACAACATACAGGACCACAGTTTTATAGAAAGTAAAAAACTATCTTTATGTAAACATCTTTCCCAACTTCATTTACATTCCGTCAAGCAGAAATATCCTATACAAAACTCAAATATACCACAAAAGAATAATTGAAGTAACCAAAATAGATGTAAGACAAAATATATATAAGTTAAGGAGAAACACTTGTGGTACTACTTCACAGTTCCTCAGTTATACTCTTAATTTCACTTAAAGTTGCTTGTCTTTTTTTCTTGAACAAATTTGCTTTGACTGTCCCTCAGTTGTCAACCTTCACCAATTTTAATTTTTTTATCTTGGGCCCAAGGACCAAAAACAACCTGAGTTTCAGGCGGAATAAAGTAGCAAAAAAAA
>JAFBJQ010000405.1:613473-752654 GCA_016785345.1 Trinectes maculatus | reverse complement strand
ATACAAAACTCAAATATACCACAAAAGAATAACTGAAGTAACCAAAATAGATGTAAGACAATATATATATAAGTTAAGGAGAAACACTTGGTTCCAGGAGAAAAAAAATAATAAATTTGGTACTACTTCACAGTTCCTCAGTTATACTCTTAATTTCACTTAAAGTTGCTTGTCTTTTTTTCTTGAACAAATTTGCTTTGACTGTCCCTCAGTTGTCAACCTTCACCAATTTTAATTTTTTTATCTTGGGCCCAAGGACCAAAAACAACCTGAGTTTCAGGCGGAATAAAGTAGCAAAAAAAATGATAAAGGCTCCTCAATTGGGTCTCTTTTGGTTTTGGTTCCTACCGCCCTCCTAGTATGGCAAGCATCTCCTCGTCGATGTCCTGACACGCAGAAGGCATCCATGAGTAGCAAATGAGTCCTGGACCACGATGATGCAATTCCTCACATTCAGAGTCACAGTCAGAATAGTTCTAACGCTGAGGAAACCACGCTGACGGCCCCTCCTACGACCAACTTCGGTGTCTTCGAGGTAAGTACTCGTTCGAAGTTTCTCTGCTCTAAATCTAATCAGGGTTATCTAATCAGGGTTACACCATTGGCTCTCAGATGGGACCAATTTCATTTCCTACGTAACATAAATATATAACCTATAGCTAAAAAAGCATATGCATATTATATCATATCAGTACACTGGCTTAAAAACAACAATCAGAGAGGCTCAATCAATGCGCCACAACTTCTTCTCGCCCGCTCAGGTCTTGTGTGAAGAGCCAGCTGGGGACACGTGATGCAAAGTTCACTCAGAGGAGAAGAGCCCTCACCGTGTTCCTGAGCGTTCATTTCCTCACGGGAAAAGGGCTCCTGCGGCTTTAACATGCAGCTGATAGCTCACTTGATGAGCCTCATCTCTCTCTCTCTCTACCTCCATCCTGAGGCTCTCTCTCCTGCTCTTGTTGCTTTCCATCCTCATCTGACCCCATCGATTCAACCTTTGCCGAGCTCCAACTCAACTCTTATTTATTTGCACGGTTTAATCTGCATCGCAGCTTTGACCCGTCGTCGCGACAATGAAGTGGCAACAAGCCGCAACGGCTGAATGACAAGCACGCCGACTGTGTTTCAGCCAAAGTGGCCGTGTCACAGGGTTAGCTGAGAAGAAAAGCAGGCTCCTGTGATACACTGCAGTAACTTTGTGTTGCATATTGTTACACTCCTAATATTTCATTTGATTTCATAGGATCCACATTTGCTCCATTAGAACATGATTCTTGCTGTTTGGTTACGTGTTGTTCCTCCTCTACAATGCGACACATCCACTGTCAGTCCTTTGACTCCTGTTGTCATTGGTCGACAGGCAGTGGGTGAATGTAAACACCAGGTAGACATGAGTTTCTAAAGGGCCCCTGGAGACAAAGCATCAAGTGTCTGGCATCGTCCCACTTCCGCTCCTGTCTCTTAACAACCGCGTTACAGCGAGGGCAGATTAAATTGACACGCCGTGGTCAGAGCCGCCATTTGCCAGTCGCAGGTTTATTTTCCGGCCTCATTACCATAAATCATTTGAACATGCTGGCTAAATGCAGCCAATAATTAGTTGTGCTTGGCAGACGCGCGTCCACTTGGCCGCAGAGGATGCTCATTTGTGACTTTGGCACGTGGCTCGCAGTTAAATTGTTTGCCTGATACTCTCAAAGAACGACTCCCCGCGTGAGTGCGACCCGCACATCTGGACCGCTGCCGGTGTGAGAACCTGAGGGCTTTGTCCGATCTCTGCTCAGAAGTGGTGACAGGATTTGGGGGATAAAATATTGGCTGGTTCCTCAGCAGCATGTGGAGAGAAACTCCCGTTACTGTAATTACTACCTCAGCCCGCCCACGAATTTTATTCCCAATAACACGTCGCAAACTCCATCCCCATTTACATACTGTATCCTCGCATGTGAGCCTACATTGCTACAATCATTTTTAAAAATATGCATATTCATTTTTTTGTTGTCTTGTTGTTTTCACATTTGTTTGTCACATAAAGTATTTAAAAAGTCACCACATGTCGCTGCGTGTCTGTGTGTGTCTGTGTTTCACGTGTGTGACAGGTGAGGCCGCGGCTGCACGCTGGGGTCGAGACCCACCCACCTGCTGGGATGAAGAGCCCCCGCCACGTTTGGTAAACCAGAGCACAACCATCTGCTGCGTGTCAAGGTAGCTGCAGCTTAGCATCCCGCTGTGCACTAATGACCGTAATTAGATCAGGGAAGAAGATAGTTCCCAGGAGAGTTCCCTGAAGACCACCTACATCATGTGTGCAAAATGACAGTCCTTAAAAACTGTCAGGCTCTAAGTAACATGAGATCAGTATAGTGGGGTGTTTTAGAGTTTTCATGGACAATTGTGTAACTGTGCAGCTAAACCCCACAGGAAACTTTAACTTATCGAGGTAGTGGAAGTTCTGTAAGTGGATATTTAATAAGTTCAAGAGTAATGTCCCGCGTCCTGACATGGGAAAATAATGAATTCAGCGGAGGGAATGATGAAGTGCAGTGGCTACGCCTCTGCAGCATCCATTATATTTGAGACGCCTCATCATTTCTTATTCTCGTACGTGGCATTCAGCGTTAGGTTATGCGCTAATGATGCAAATGTTGCTTTAATTAAACTGAAATATGCAAGCGTTGCTTTTCAAAATATTTCATTGATGATCTACAGGGGATGATACGGTAATGAAACCTTATTCAACAGTACATTGGAGGGGTTGATTTATAATGTGAGTGAATGAACCAAATCTACAAGCTACTCGCTGTCACATTGTCACAGCAGACCTTCATCTTCTTCTATTTTTACTTTTTTAAATCTTTTTGTCGTCAGTTTTTTTTTACTTATTTTGAAACCATTATCAAACAAGCACTTATTATGTTAAGGCTTCTTTAACGACTTGCCTGTTGTGTGCTACTGCATTAAACCGTTTGGAATAATTTACATGATATTTCGAGCCAGGAAGTACTCCAGCTGAAGAACATACACATTGCATCAGGAATGAGATGAAAACAAAGGACAGCGGCTTATTCATTAGTTGCAGGAAAACATGCCCGTGTGGCACAGTGCCACACAGTGGGAAGGTTTCAGGCTCGAATCCAGGTTCAGCTGGTTCAGCTTTCTGTGTATTGTGTGTTCTACCTGTGTCTGTGTGTGTGTGTGTGTGTGTGTGTGTGTGTGTGTTCCATCCACAGTCCAAACACATGCTTATTGGGGGTTCTGGCAATGTGAGACTCTAAATTGACTTCAGGTGTGTATATGACTGGCTGTTGATCAGCTTGTGACCTGCCCCTCAACCGTGGATGGATGGATGGATGGATGGATGGATGGATGGATGGATGGGTGGGAGGATGGATGGATGGATATTACTGTTATCTGAGCTATATAGCTTATAAACAGTTCATTATAAGTTGTTTTAGAGGTGTGTGGAAACTTTTTAATGGGAACAAGGTTTGAACAATGTCATCTGTTGCAAAATTTTCTTTCCAGATGTATTTCTGACACTTTCCCCCCTCTTGTGCTAAAACAGAGACAACAATGAAACAAATGATTCATCCGCTCTGCCTACACTACTTTTGCAGATATTATGATAATAAGGAAAAAAAAAGTTCATAAAGTTTTTTTCTTTCTTTCTTTTGGAAACAACAATTTCAAAATATCCGTGAAGGTGTGTCTCACCGGCACGACGTTTCCTCAAAGTTCCCATTACCCAGCAGTGGAGAGAGAGGAAAAAAAACATTTCTAGTAGGTTGCTAAAACCATTGTAAATAGATAATTGGAGGGGGGAAACATCAGTATGTCAAAAATGTAAGCACTTCAAAGAATGACTCTAAACCAATTACCTTATGAAGCCCGCTAAGCTGGTGACTCTGTTTGTTTACCCCTCACAGGGAAAAACACGCAGTGGCACTTGGAGTAAAACAAAAGACGCACACGTACAGAGACGGAGACGACTGCAAAGCAACAATAGTTGGAGGATTTCTTCGCTCTCACAGAAGCATGAGGAGGATGTGTCTCGGAGTCCGACTCGTCTAGTGGCAGAAATCAACATGAACAACATCAAAGCCCAAGCTGCCAATTACTGCTGCCATTTGTCACATCTGATTTTTTACATTTGGCCTAAGCTCACATCCACTGCTCTCAACCAGACGTAATAACCCCGACACTTGAGAAAAAATTGCTCGGGACTAGTGTTGTCTCCACGTTTCGATCTCCCCCTAATCTCGCCCTGTCTTCTCTCCCTAATGTATTTCTCGCCAAATCCCCCCCTCGCTTCCCCTCCTTTATTTATTTTCTCCCTCCGTCCGCAATCTTCTTTTTGATTTTTCTATTTTCTGTCATCTCGGAGAAAGTGTCCCCGGTGGACGTCACGCGGTGTCACCAGCTGACATCTGACACAGGCCAGGCAGCAGAGTCAATAACGCCTCCTAATTGAGTGCCTCTTGCTGCTCTTTATTGACAAAATAAGACCTGGGAATTAGGTGTGTCTCCGGCGGGGCGCTCGTGGACCCGCCGTCCCCACGCCTGTCCACCGCTGTCCACTTTCCATCCATCACACTTTGCTGTTTGTGACAAAAGGTTTGTACCTCATCTGAAAAAAACAACAACGTTACCTTTTCACCTATGTCCAGGTGGGAGCGAGTGCTTCTTCCGTTTCCATGTGCATCGCAGTGATGCCCGTCACAGCAGGCACCAGCGGCGCCGCCAGCCCCGTCACAGTGAAGCACACTCCCGCTAATTCATTAGCATTTATGCTTCCAAACACTATCTCCATGCCTGGCACACACACAGATAAGATTCCCACTGCATCAGCACTTTTTTCTTACCTGCTTAATTAGCGAGCGGGCACAGCCTTTGGGCCGAGACACAAAACAAACTTCCACTTATCTGCGCCTCACTTGTACGACACGAGGACTCTTATCATGTGGCGCTCTCTCCAAATTAACTTCAGCCACGTGACGGTGCTTCTGGGATTTTCCCAGTCAGCTGATCTGATGAAACCTACAGTCAGTCTTCGGATAAGTGCAGTGTTCCCCCGTAATGGCAGCCAGGGGAGGGGGTGAATGAAATCTCCAGGACCAGGTGGGAGCGATAAGGGCGAGATGGTAGCGCGACTGGCTGCTCGACTCGAGACGCCACAGCAGCAGGGCCTCGGCTGACAGTGATGAACGAGCCGTCCGGCCTTCTGATAATTCGTCATTCACCGGCGGCGAGAGGTCCATTAATCAACACAAGCGGCAGTGCCGCACTTTCTCACACGAAACTCCCCTTCATTCCCTCGCCTAAACCCCCGACCTGACCGGCGGCACACCGGAGCGCAGCAATCTGTTGCGCGATTGGATTTAGGCCTTGAGTATATGCATGGGAGGGACAGGAGCTGGTGCAGGAGAGAGGCCCATTCAGCTTGTTATTCCTCTAACTGGTGCTGGAGGTGGACAGACTGCGAGAGTGCAGCCCCGGGCACAGTCCTCTGAGGAATCACCGTCCTGGCAGGCAGCGGGTGGAGAGATCGGCGAGCTGGGAGCCGGCTGATTGATTGATCCGCTGCAGCTGTAATGTATCAGGAGTTTCCCCGGTACGGAGCGAGGCCATTTGCGGAACGTTAGCCGTTCCTGTTCAAATCCGGGTAGCGGGCCACAAATCAGCAGCACCTCCAGAGAGGTTCCCATTACCGCTGCTATATATAACCCTAATCTTGTTAGGCCTCCATTCAGTCTGGGCTCTGTCAGGGGGGGTTGGTTCAGTCGATAAGTGACCCCGTTGGACTGTGAATGAGATTCGGCCTATTCTCACATCAACACATCAACGGAAACAAACGTAGACAAATGGCGACACAAAAAATGCATCCACAGGCGCTCTTGTCTCTTTTTTTTTTTCCCGTAAAGAAAACAAACCCAGTTTAACGAGAGCGGGTGATTAACCCCTGTGCTTCAGACACGGCCCCCTGACGGCAACCACTTCTATTTAGCCTTCATTTGGATTCGACGCGTCATTAGATAATCCGAGTCCTGAAAGGCCTAAGAGTGCTGCGGCTATTCCGGTGGGGAACATCCGGAATAACTGGGAATGAAATAAATCATGGTGGAGGAGCTAATGAAGTGAGTGCAGAGGTTTGTTTTTACTTCTATGTGGCATGGACTAAAATTTGAAAATGGATGATGATGATGATGATGATGATGATGATGATGATGATCTTGGCACATGCGTATGTCCCAGGCTCACATGGCTGCGTTGCCCCTCAGCCCACAGCGCGCCCCTTCACACCACACATCCAGATTCAACCCCCCCCCCCCCCCCCCCCCCCCCCCCCCCCCCCCCCCCCCCCCTCCCACCCCCCTTCCCCGTTCCACCCCCCCCCCCCCCCCCCCCAGAGCAGCAACCAGAATTCCCTTCAGACGTCTTCCGAGTGGCTCCATCCGTCTGCGGCTGCCGATCTGCAAATGCCAGCTCATTTCTCAAGCTATTCTCCCCGCTTGGACTCCAGACTCTGCTAACTGCTCATTCTTATGCATCCCTCCTGCCCAACACATCAACCGGACCGGGAAGAGCAGCCTGGAGTTTTTCTTGACATTTTGTTTTTTTATTATTATTATTATTTATCCTCGGAGCATGGAGATATCAGAGGAGAGTAGGCGCGGTAGCTTCGGGGTGGAAGCAGTGTAGTGGTGGAGTCGGTTGAGAAGCAGGATGAAACAGGCAGGGAAGCTCGGCACTGTGGATGTGTGAGGCGAGGAAAGAGGGGTTTCCTCCGCGTCAGGGACACACACACACACACACACACACACACACACACACACAGAGCACAGGTGGTGTTTGGAGCACGGTGCAGCTCAGGAGCGTTCCTCGACTTTGTTTTCCGAACTTCCTCCCTTTGCCGTCATCAGGTGGTGGCATCCTCACGCCGCTGTAGCAGCACAGCTACCTCTCTTGCTCCTCTGTATATCCCCAAGTCGCAGCTGCTAGCTCCTGCCATCTGTCAGAGTGATGCTGCTGAGGCCCAGAGAGCAGGGCCCTGCCAAGCCTCACACAGCCCAGCCTCACACAGCCCAGCCCCACACAGCCCAGTCCATCAGCCAGAGCATTTAGACATTAATGAGAGGAGGGACTGCTCGGTTCTGCTCGGTTCTGCTCCTCGCCGTCTCACGTGAATGTGCTGACGGAGACCAGTGAGCCGGAACAAGACATTAACTCCGAAGCGAAAACGCTTCACAGGTGGTTTATTTGCATCTATTGATCATCAGCGGTTGCTTTTACTCTCTTGTTAAAAAACACTCGCAGGTGAGTTTTTGTGCAAACTGACCATGATGCCAGATGGACCAGAGCCTGGTCCAGTGTTTCAAATGCACTGACACGAGAAGCAGTTCATTCAGTCTTGAAGTTACAGCAGAACAGTGTATGTGCATGTGTGTGTGTGTGTGTGTGTGTGTGCGTGTGCTTCAGCCTCACTCGTCCCTTACTGGCATCACAAGACAATAACTACACAATCTAATCTCAGGTTGATGCTGTCACCGCAAATCAGATTTTACGGTGAATTACATGGTTTGGTATGTGATGCTCTCTGCCTCATTATGGGATGTGGTGGTGGTGGTGGTGGTGGTGGTGGGGGGGTGGGCTGACTCTCTCAGCCAACAGATTGCTCCGCACTGGAAAAGTCGAACAAGGAACCATGTTTCTAAATGGTCACGTTTAGAAACAGAAAACACTTTGCATCAAAATCAAAAATGATTCCCGCATGTGACATTTAGGAGAACACACACACACACAAACACACACACACACGCCGCTGTCTGCTAATCAAGGACTACACTCCTCTGCATGTGTTAATAAAGCTGTCATCCTCATAATTACACTTCTCATTTTAAGTAGCTGCTTAACACACTCCTTTAAAACTCCCACTCTCACCTCACATTAGTTTGTGGATGAGGCGACAAATCCACACGACGCCTCGTTTACGACAAAACTGAAACGGGCGATGAAACATCAGTCCGATTTACAAATTCCACGTGTAACATTTGTCTCTTATGGAGTGCAGCAGCGAGAAGCTGTCACGCTGTTCGTATGCTAACTACGCTCAGCTGACTGAGGCGCCGCTGCATATTCATGGCATGTTTTGTTGCGAAGGGTCTTTCATTAACACCACGTCCCGCTCTGGAACCGTTTGGCCTTTCGTCTGTCGCCTTGGCTTCATTTGCTCCGTCGGCGACGTCGGTGCACTTGTGCCGAGGCGGCGCGTCCTCGACACGGGCTGTCTGCGTGTGTAAATAACAAAAGGAAAACACCGCCGAAAATAAAGAGGCCAAATGAGACACGGCTCTGCAGCGTTGGCGGCGTTGGAGACGCTTTGAATACGTAATCAGCCTGTGCTGCAGCTATTCGCCTCATAGTGCCATGACAGGAAGTGATGCAGTGTCTGCTGTGTACGCACCAGACCTCCACCCGGGTCCCGGCGTGTCAGTTAATAGTGTAGCTATCCAGCACTATAGCTATAGTCAACAGGCAGACTAATGATCTGGCACAGAGTCTCAGCCACATTCCTGCATGTCAGCATCCACGTTGCCCCTCTTTAACACTAAAGCAGCACGAAGACACATCTACACACACACACACACACACACGCACACAGTAATTATCAAAGTTCTAACCAGAACAGCAACATTAAGCGATTGTACAGTACACGTCTCCTCCTCAGACAGATTCAGTCGCAGCTGCGGGCGCAACACTTTTAATTAAAATAACTCTGTGTGTGTGTGCGTTTGTGTGTGTGTGTGTTTTTTTTTTTATTTCCAGGACCTAATTTGTTTTTCACGCTCTGGAGCGTGTGTGGAAATGATCATTTCATTGCACTTTCGCGTCACGTGTCCGCCGCGGCCCTGCCGCCCGCTAACAGGGACCCGTCACATGGGCGGGAAAAAAAAAAGGCGCCGAGCGGTGTCATTTTTGTGCTTATGCGCGGGGAAAGTGAGAGTCACGTGACCCCCCCCTGGTAAAAACCAGACTTGGTGAACGGTGTTCCACTGTCTAATCTGCTTAGTAATGCCTCTCAGCTGTCAGCGCAACAAAGTGAGCAGCATTTGTCACAGTGTGTGTGCGACTCAGCACACACACACAGTCCAGGCCCGTGTCCAGCAGTTTCCTCCTGCGCTTTGTCCCGCACAAACGCGGCCCGTTCTGTCACCGCACCAAAAAACGGCCGTAATTGCACAAATCGGAGGACTTCCTGTGGCTCGGCTTCCTCGTCTCACGCTGTCAGTCTTCATCCGCCCGGCCCGCTCCACTTCTGCACACCTCTCCCACACACTGGATCATTACCACAGGCTGTGCTGTGACACTGCAGGGCCTGTGACATCTTTTAATATCCAAGTGGAGCGTTGTCGGGGCAGGGCGGACAGGTAGGAGAGAGAGAGAGAGAGAGAGAGAGAGAGAGAGAGAGAGAGAATTCATTATTCAGACCCTTGTGCGGCCTCTTCCAGCTCCTGCCTTGCACATTCCATCTCTCCGCCTGTGAAATGGAGCTGCTGTCTGTCCTGCACATCCACTCTGACCCCATTATACACAAGCCTCTGATGAGAGCCCCTGCTTCTGCTGCTGTTGCCATTTGAAATGGAAAGAAAAAAAAAAGGCATGTTGCAATTTGCCACCTCATATATATGCACACACATAACACGTCTACACCCCACCTGGACCCGAGCGTTGCCTGTGGTGCACCCAAACACAAACACATACGGAATGCATACTTAACGCACACACACACACACACACACTAGACTCAACCACCTTGTTGGTTTCTTTATGTTTCATGGTGCCTTCACTTACACTAAACACCAAACTAGTGTAGCAACACCATATTGGATGCTACGCGTATCTCGGGCTGCGCTTGATGTGCCAATACAAATTCTCGGTCTGCAGCCGTGTCCTGAATGCTGCTAACTTCACCTTCCCTCGGAATGTGATTGGGGAAATAAAAAGTCTGTCTGCTACAGTGGGCGGCATTCCAGATGTTATATTACTGATGTCAGCATGTTTGCACTGACGAACGTACAGGATGTAAGATACATTTCTTTTCATCTTTGTGTCTTCCTCACCTTCGAAAAAGAAAGTTTCGAAATAATTGCGACACCGTCTCTTTAACCTTGCCTGTGCATTTTAAACATGTTTTTCATGACTGCCGTTTTCCTTCCTGAGCTTTGAACTCGTTAACATAATTGCCGGAATTGAATATGTTTTGTTAGATTAAAAAAAAGGAACAGAAGGAGGAAAAAAAGATAATAAACCTGTAGTTTATGCTCATATAAAAATAGAAATAGAAACTTTCTTTAGGCTGCCATTTATGTTGCGTAACGAGAAGAGCACAGGAGAGGAGGAGAAGAAAGGAGGACATTTCAAGTTTGTCTTGCTCTTGACATTTTACATTGTTTGAGCACTGGGGCTGTAATGGTTCAAAGGTCACAGCAGCCTGAACACAATGTCAGGACTGTAAAAGGAAACAGTGTGGCACTGGGTTCATTCTGTTTGCAGGGAGAAGGACGTCAGAGTTTCTACTTTGAAAGAGAAACAAAAAAAAAACAAAGGGTCAAGTGTTAAACACAGACAGTGTGAAAATACATTGAGGAAGGGAAAGAACAGAATGTTAGAAATCTTATACCCAGAGACCAAATGTAGATGCTTTATGGTGTAAATGCTATAGGAGCTAACATGTATCCACAACAACAACAACAACAACAACAACAACAACAACAACAACAACAACAACAACAACAACAACAACAACAACAACAGGAGCGAATGAGGAAAAAACCCACTGTAAATGATTGGAACAGCAATATTTATTTGTTCATCAAAACATCTGTAAATGTAAAAGCAAAAACTGACATGACATGACATGATATGATATGATGTGATGTGATGTGATGTGATGTGATGTGATGTGATGTGATGTGATGTGATGTGATGTGATGTGATGTGATGTGATGTTATGTTATGTTATGTTATATTATATTATGTTATGTTATGTTATGTTATGTTATGTTATGTTATGTTATGTTATGTTATATTATGTTATGTTATGTTATGTTATGTTATGTTATGTTATGTTATGTTATGTTATGTTATGTTATGTTATGTTATGTTATGTTATGTTATGTTATGTTATGTTATGTTATGTTATGTTATGTTATGTTATGTTATGTTATGTTATGTTATGTTATGTTATGTTATGTTATGTTATGTTATGTTATGTTACTGAGTGGGATCCCTCACATGAGTGTCTCCTGGAGGTTTCTGCGTTTTTTTTCCCCCTGTTAAAAGGGTTTTTTTTCCTCGCCCTTGTCGAGGGTGGAGGTCAGAGGTCAGAGGATGTCATACCCTGTACTCTTTGTTAAAGCCCTATGAGGCAAATTGCAATTTGTGAATATGGGCTATACAAATAAAATTTGATTGATTGAACTTCTTATACTAAGTTAATAATGGAGACAAAACTTGGGTTTGATTCATTTCGAGTTGCATACATCTGTATGTGTGTGTGTGTGTGTGTGTGTGTGTGTGTGTGTGTGTGTGTGCAGCTGTGATCTAGCTGCATCTTCATTGTCTCTGGATTGGTCTCCTCCGCTCGCTGTCAGCTGCAGCCCCCTGAGGGTTTGCTCTCTGATCACAGCCAGCAGTGGGGTTTTTCTACACCTTCATTACCAATGCATGTTACACACACAGTAAGCACCGTGTGAATAAACAGACTGAATTTAGGTATCACTCAGTATTCAGAATCCAACCAGCAGGTCCCATCCTTTTCATGCGCCGCTCTGTTTGCATGCAGAGCGTTGGTCTTGTGAAACAAATGGCCAGTAAGTATGTTTATCTTGAGAAACGGTTCTGGTTTTAAAAAGGTGCTGCAGGACAAATGGGACGAGATATTTACTCCTGTTCCTGCTGAGAAAAAAACTCCGACTTCTAGAAACCTGAATTTAAAATGAATTCAACTGCAATTGCTTTCCATCTCTCTATTTATTTGGATGTTTTTGTGAGTGGATGGGTGAGGTGAGGAGAGAGCAGTGCTGGTCATCGGGCGATTTAAATGGCAGTAATTGAAAGTGACATTAAGGGAGGTGGCAAGAATCCAAACGTGGGTAAAGCTCAGAGGGGCCGTTTGTGATTGATGAGGCTGGCATAGCAATCAGCTGGGAAAATATGACCCAACACGAAACATAATGTTAAACACATGTCATGATGAGGCCACAAAACATGAACTCACGTTTTCCAACCCCCGCCCACCTCCAGCAGGAGAAGTCGTGACATGATCGAGGAGACACAGACAGACAGGTGAAATCAATCTGCCTGTGCGAGTGTGAGTGTGGTCGGAGGAGATCAGCACCAGGTGAGGTGATGAACACAGCTGTCGCCAGTCAACCAAACGTGATTGGGCCAACACACACACACACACACACACATCTCAAACACAGGGTCAATTAAGGTTTTTGTTTAATTTAATAAAGCCTGGACCAATGAGATAAAAAAAAAAAGTAAATTTAAAAAAATAATAATTTAGGTGGTGGAAACTTAAATGACAAGAGAAAGTATTTCCTGGTTGACACCTGTTGATTGAAGCTGGCTGTTTGCTGTGTGACCTCTTAACCCATGTTGTGTACCATGTGACAGGCTGATCACATGACCCCATGTCCACACACATCAGTGAAACCACTTTAAAAGTACTGGTTTATGAATGAACCTCAGTGCAAACTGCGCCACGTGCATATGCAAACAGCAACAGCTGAGACAACCATGCAGCAGCTGCCTGTGCACAATGCTGTGTTGCGTCTTGCGGGGCTTAAACCGGGAGGGATGTGCAAAGGCTGTGACGAATAATAATGGCGGTGAGGTCGTGTATGGTGAAGTTTCGAGTGAATCATGGAGAATCAAAGCGGCTCTTGCTTAACCTGCTTAATGCAGGGAGGCAGCTCACGCCTGTGATCCCCATCCCCGCTGTCCGATGTCAGGAATATCACTCCTCCGGTGAGTGACAGCATGAAGAGATCTCATGTTTACAGAGCAGCTGTACACCCAACGCCGCTTTCACATATCGTGTGCGCCGCGTCGGACGCCAGTCGATAAGAGGGAGGAGGTTCAGATCTGTCAGAATCCCACCGCTGCTGATTGGATCAATAACGAAAACACACAGCGTATCAAGCTTGTAACACTCATCTCAGAGATACACACATCATCCCCAAAAGGCGACAAAAAGGCGCCAGTTTAACACTCTTTTCACTTACTTACATGACGGTGGAGTCTGCAGGCCCAGCATGAGCCTGTTAGCCGCCACGCTTCTGAAACAGCTCCGTCTTTAATGCTAATCATCAGCGTTTGTTCGCTGTCTCCCGGTCCCCGATTGGCGCTGCAGCAGACAGGCCCGTCTCAACAGCGTGACTCATCCCCAAACTATAATAAGTGTCCCTGCGTGACATCCACCAGCAAGATGTGTTACAGAGAGTCTCCCAGTGCTGCCGCACCTGCGTCGGAGCTGCTCCCAAGCAGGCGCCCATCTCATTCCCACTTCTGACGGCCGAGGCCTCTGGAGAGGTGCGGAAAACCCACAGTCCAAAGTGTTAATTAATGGAATCTCATACATATCAGTGAGATCAGACCCCATGATCCTCGACTGTGGGGGAGAGGCTGAGACTCATCCCTCCTTATTCCCTTTCCAGTAGACATCCCTCCTTCCCTCCCAATCCATTGTCATTCGCCAGCATACGCTTCCTCATTCCTTTGCCCCCCCCACCCCACATACCTTCAATGCATCCGCCATTACCTTGTGCGTGCAGCAGTGATAAATGCGGGGCCGCGATATGGCTGTCATCTATAAAGCGCGTTCACTGAAGACATCAGTCTTCTTGTTTGTTCGTCCCTTTTGGCCTGAGCACCACCCCACCACACCATCCTCCCTGCTCCACACTCGTCCCCTCTGTCTCCATGTCGACTGTGCATGGACATCCGCGTGGTGCCGGGGCTCTACAGGTCCACACGTCCCGAGCTGAACCGTGTCCCTGCGTATGGAACCTCTGTTTAACACCCACCACCTACAGATGCCTTTAGGGACTGTTCACTGTTATGAACAGCATCCATTTTTTTACAGATGCTCTATTTATGCCTTTTTGATCTATAAATCTATAAATCTACAAAAGCACATGTTTAAGAACATAAAAAATAACACCGTGTGGCTTGATGGCACTTTTAGCCAGCATCGTGCCCCGCTCACCCCTGCAGCCAGTCCTGTGACAGCATTCCAAATCAATGGATCCGTGTAATGGAATAGTTTGGTTGGCCTGTTTAAGTCTTCCTCCCGAAAGGTCAGCGGTGCTGTGGCGACTGCAGACAGTGTGTCATGTTGTCAGCACCCTCCCGCCCACTCCTCTCCGCTCTGACCAGTCATAAAACATCAGCATAAAGTCGTTGTGAAGTGGTTCATACACTTTTCTCATTCCTTCCCAGTGAGGTCTCATCTCCAGATGGAAATAAGATAGTGCTCCTGCCTTCAGCCGGCGGATGAAAGCTTGCAAGCGCACAGCTGGCTGCTGAAATGAAAAGGTGTAAAGAGCAGAGGATAGGAAGGACACTGAGAGAGAGCGCACAAAAGCCTCAGCAAGGAGCGATTAGCCGTAGCACACAGCAGCCATGACTTGACTCTTCACTGGGCTGATGGTTCAAGTCACAGCAGGATGTGAAGCAGGTGGAGTCTTTCAATGAGAGATTACTGCAGAGATGATTCCTGCATGGAGCCTCGTCAGTCAGGTGATCAGGTGATCTACTCCGGCAAAACCACATGGGAATTCTGTGTTTTCTTCTTATAGATAGATAGATAGATAGATAGATAGATAGATAGATAGATAGATAGATAGATAGATAGATAGATAGATAGATTGATTGATTGATTGATTGATTGATTGATTGATTGATCACCACAACACTAAAATATTGGACAAGTGTAAAAAAAAAAGATTGAAAAATGAGCCAATTTTTTGGAAATGGTAACATTTTACTCAAAACCACACACACACACTCACAAACCTCAATCATACAACATCTGTCAGTGTGAGGTTAGGGTTGGTGGCGGACCACCCAGGAAATCATCATCACCCAGAGCCAGCCTGGTGTTGATGCTGATGATGGTGCTTCAGTGTGCATGCTGTATATTCCTTTTTTTTTTTTTTTTGGTTGATTTATATAAAAAAAAGAATCGGAGCAGTGTCTGGAAGCCTTCTGTCTTCCTGTCGCTGGTGTCTGTTCCAGTCTCCCTCACAGACACACTCATGATGAACATTCACGCTGAATTGATTACAGCAGCTCATTGTTGCCGATCCATCTGCTCCCCACCCCCACCCCCCTGCTGGATCCTAACCCCTCCAGGACTCTGTGTCTGGCTGCTCTCACATGTACCCGTCTCCTTCTGTGCTGCCATCAAACAAACAAACATATTCACACACACCCCCCGAAGGACATCAAATCAAACGTGCACATGGTTCTTTACTTTGCACTTGATTTTTACTGCAAGACAAATAACGTCTGCTTTCTGAAGAACCATGTGAACCAATTATTTTCTTCTACCTGGAAAAAGTGAATTATGCCGACTCCTGACTCGGAATAGTTGCATGTTTTGTTCCAGCCAACAGTTCTGAAATGATGTGATGTTTTCTGTTTACTGCAGAATGTGCCCTTTTTTCCCACCTTATTCCCTCTTATTCAGTACTGTATGTGTCTGGGTGAAGGCTCGCAGTATGCAGACATAATAAGGTGGGTGGTTTAAGTAATAAGGTCAGGTAAATAGCATCTCTTCTTCTTGGCTTTAAAAACGTTTGCTCTTTTCATGTGGCCAGGCCGTTAGTAATTATCTTTTTTTTTTGTCCTCACGCAGACGTCTCTCAACAACAGGGGGAAATAGCAACTTTCTGTGAACCTCTTCCCAGGTAGTAGCTTCAATGTGTGTATCCCTCTTTGTGTTACTCACTCATTGGGCTGATGGGTTTGCACCGCACAACACCACACCTCTGGCTTTGGGAAGTAAAAAGGGACAAGGAATAAAGAGAGGACAGTTTGTAGTGATGAATCGAAGGCCAATCGTAAAACAAACAAAGTGCCAACTTAAAACTGACTTCTCCACCGTATGGGCTGATTCTATAGGTATTTCTGATTTAAATTTTGGTTTGTCTCTGTGAATCGTTTCCCATTTTGAATAGTACGAAACACGCCAGGTGGCCGTGTGGGCTCCACCTGCTGTTTAGTGGCACTGGGCACTGGCACCGCACCACCTCAACCGCGCACATCAGAATGTGAGGAATTGGGATGCGTGAAATAGTACACAGTATCTATCATCAATGGCGCTCACACCTTTTAAGAACCTGACAGAACCTGTCTGCGCTGCCAGGGACTGAACGCAACATGACAATGTAAGTGTCTCACAGCTTAAACCAGTCTCACCACCGAGAGGTCACTGATGCCACTTTACTGGCTGATCCAAAACTGGGTCACCTGACTGCTGGCTTATTTGTCTGCGCATACACAACAGAGGTCATTACTATAAATATAAAGACTTTTTAAAAAAAAAAAACTTTTTGTTGAAACAAATAAAACTTGATTCTCATCTGGACAAATTCTCATTAACTAGAATTCGGCTTTGAAACTTTCACTCTCAGAAAAAAAAAAACGATCATGGTCACAGTGCTTTGAATTAAAGAGCGGAGGAAGTGGCAACTTTATGCTGAGGTGTAAATGACAGAAACAAATGTAAAAACGACAGGGAGCAGTGAGTCAGTGGCTAATCCCGTTAGCGCAGTATGTGAGAAGACCTGTTTGGGTGAGATTCCAGTCTGAGTCATGTGTAAGTCCATGCAGCGGCAACAGTCAGCCTTCGTCCACTCGCTAACACACTCCCCGCGGCTTTGACTCCTGAGGGAGAGAGGAAATTGGGAGGGCCGCTGTGACTGAGCTTCCCCTCAAACAGCCCATTCAAAACTCAATTACCACACATCTGCACCTCTGCAATCCCAGGAGACTGGGGCGGATGGACAAAAAAAATAAATAAATAAAATAAATAAATAAATGAAATTGGGCTTTATCTTTGGATGCTCAAGTAGCAGAACACCTGAAGCGCTGACGGAAATAAAATATAAGGTGATGATGATATAAGAGATGAGGGACAGTGTTATGTTTAATACCAATATTACTTTCATGACGTTCACTTATGAAACAATGTTGCTCAGTGTTGCTTTATTATTATATTATTATCACTTCATAATCGTTAGTTATTTATCAAGGTATCAACCTTTATAAGAAAGATTAAAGTTAGTGTTGCACAGGTGAAAGCCCAGTGAAGTTAGTTTGAGATTTGAGATATTTAATTCATACACAAAAGGAGAAAACAGTTAAGAGTGACTTAAAAAAAAAAAGTAGTGTATATTATGTTCATTATGTTTTAGTGTATTATACTACTGTCGGTTCTGTCATTGCTAAATTGGCTATATCGCTGGATTAATTTCCAGAAGGTGCGACCATAAAACCATTCCTCACAGCCGGCGTCTCCGTGATGAAGTGGCATTTAATGAAACAATCAGTTCTTTGTGTTCACCTGATAAAAAGCTGCTTCGAGGCTGAACAATAGACTTCCCCTTTCAGGAGGTGTCAACATCTCCGTCATCAATACGCTCAGTAAGTGCCCGGGCATGGCAGGAGGCGCCTCGTCTCCCATGAAAGCTGGAACGCCACGATTCCAGCCGCAGCTCTGTTTAATTACCTTCTCCCTTTCTACCCCATTGATTTACATTGTGAGGCCTTTAATTATACAATTCATCACCTTTTAACCATGAAAAACGGTGCATAACGCGCACTAATTAAACCCCGTCGAAAGGTTTTATGGAAGGCCCCGGTAAATCAAGCAAACGGCCTGCGCGGCCTCTGTGTATCTATGTATGTATGTTGATTTGTTATTACTTCCGCCTTTCTTTCTTCCACGCGTTGCCATCAATTCTCCTTAATCCGCAGCGGCAAGCCGATGGCGGCTCGGCGCCTTTGGAAAACAGGTGCTGTGAATTAATTTTAATGCCTCGCTCGCTGCGGCTTCTGTGTGTTTTGTGCTCTCCGGTAGAGAGAACACAACTCATCCTCATCCGGGCATTGATGGGAGGGGGGTCGGGGGGTTGTGGGGGGGGGGGGGGGGGGGGGGGGGGGGGGGGGGGTTTATGACTGGGAAAGTTGTCAGATAATAGCGGATCATGGATTCACACCACTCTGTTTTATTGGCACAGCTTGCAAGTGTAGGTGCATGTTTGTTCATGCCGATATTAACTTTTTCATTTCGTTTTGATCCGCGCCCTTGACCTATTATAACAAACGATGAGGCCAGTGATATTCCGATTTTTCCATCACACCATCAAGGATTCCCGTCCCAACCTAAAAATCAGCTATCAGCTCATTCCTCTGAGCTGTAGCTCCAGTGTTGTTATAGACAATTAAAGACACACTCTCGCTTTGTGCGGCATTGATTTACATTGTGAGGCCTTTAATTATACAATTCATCACCTTTTAACCATGAAAAACGGTGCATAACGCGCACTAATTAAACCCCGTCGAAAGGTTTTATGGAAGGCCCCGGTAAATCAGGCAAACGGCCTGCGCGGCCTCTGTGTATCTATGTATGTATGTTGATTTGTTATTACTTCCGCCTTTCTTTCTTCCACGCGTTGCCATCAATTCTCCTTAATCCGCAGCGGCAAGCCGATGGCGGCTCGGCGCCTTTGGAAAACAGGTGCTGTGAATTAATTTTAATGCCTCGCTCGCTGCGGCTTTTGTGTGTTTTGTGCTCTCCAGTAGAGAGAACACAACTCATCTTTATCCGGGCATTGATGGGAGGGGGGTCGGGGGGTTGTGGGGGGGGGGATTGATGACTGGGAAAGTTGTCAGATAATAACGGATCATGGATTCACACCACTCTGTTTTATCGTCACAGCTTGCACGTGTAGGTGCATGTTTGTTCATATTAACTTTTTCATTTCGTTTTGATCGGCGCCCTTGACCTATTATAATAAACGATGAGGCCAGTGATTCCGATTTTTCCATCACACCATCAAGGATTCCCGTCCCAACCTAAAAATCAGCTATCAGCTCATTCCTCTGAGCTGTAGCTCCAGTGTTGTTATATAGCGATTAAAGACACACTCTCGCTTTGTGCGGCATGCTCCTTTACTCCACAGAAATGCCGGAGATGTCACATCAGTCCATCTGCACTCAACTGAACAAGAGGAGCAGCGCAGGCCAGAACCAGTAATCAAGGCTTGCTGTGCTAATTGATTGGGTTTATGAGAGGTTACAGCAGGAAGCTGCTGAAAATTGTGATACTGATTATTATAGTGTGTGCATGTGCTTATTATGGCTCATTAAAATAAAAAAACATAAACTAAGCAACAATTGTACATCGCTCCTCCTCGACTGTTAGACTTGGCAAGTGGCACTGTTGCACCCTGTGCATGCAGGGAAAATGGCACAAATATGATCATCACCGTTTTCTGAAGCAATAAAAGGCATTTAAACAACAGCATGGAATCACTTTGGATATCAGAGCCAGGTTATATCCAGTCTGCAGAACACGTCGGCTCAATCTGGGTGTCCCCTCATGCAGATGTGTAAGTATGTATATATAGGTACACAAAACAAACGTCAACAGCAACATTTCTGTAACACGTTTTTTTATTTTTTGTTGTTAATCCTGTTTATTTTTTAGGGTCAGACGAAGTCTGCAAAGACGAATCCCGATCAAACAGTCACTCAGCCACTTGCCAACGGAATTAGGCCGAATCCCACATCCACACAAGCCAAAGGATGGAATCATGCTGAAGCATATTTTATTCCTGAGGACACAATGCTCTCGGAGCAGTGGGGGGGGGGAATACATTGTCCCGTTATTGAGAGGACTGGGGGGGGGGGGGGGGGGGGGGATCAAACAAAAAACCCTGTCCTCCTCAGGCCTGATGAAAAACCCAGACCCAATTTACCAGATGCCATCAGGAACATAATTCCAAACTGTGAAATCTTCGCATGTACAAAACAACTGCTGTAGAAACTGAGTGATTTTCAGTCACCGCAGAGCCGTGGAAGAGGGGAACCATTTGTAAGCTTGTTTACTGTCTGCCTCTCCAGACCTGCAGCATGAGGACCAATGTCTGGAGACTCATTTGTTTCCTGGAGAACACGCCACAGAGAATGTCTCCGAAATATTTGAAAAATGCTCCAGGACTGTTAAATTCCAAAGTAAAGTCTGCGGGGAGTCAGGACAGACGCTGCAACAAATATGAAGAAGGCCTTTTGGAGACGTGAGAATCCGGAGGCTGGAATCTGCTGTCAGGGCACGACGACGCTTCACACAGGAAATATAAAAAGGAAAGCAACTAGGAACTCCCTGAGCATGCCCCAATCCAGGACGTGATACCAGGGATAATGGTTACTATTATTATTATTAGTATTATTATTATTATTATTATTATTATTATTATTATTATTATCAATATTGTTATTATTATTATTATTATTATTATTATTATTATTATTATCATTATTATCATTACTGCTATTATTGTTATTATTATTATTATTATTAGTAGTAGTAGTAGTAGTGGTAGTAGCAGTAATATTGTTGCTATTATTACTATTATTATTGTTGTTGTTGTTATCATTATTCAGAATCATACTCATACTATTTTTTTCTGTTATTCAGTGGAATTTGGTTTTCTGGTTGATATACATGTACGTATATAAATGGACTTTGCACTTTGTCTACTTCCTGCTGGTTCTGTTAAAACTAACTCTGTTTGTGTATTTCTGTCTGCCTGCAGTAGAAACAACACACAAACAGATCAGTCTGACTTCCTGCCTGGGTTCCGTTCCCCTGCCTTCTGATTGTTTGATTAGCCTCACCTGTGCTCGTTTCCCTTTCTGCATATTGTCTCTGCGCTCCCCAGTGTCCCTTTCCACTTTGTCTCTTGTGTTCCCCTCTGCACAGTCGCTGCTTTGTCCTGTTGCTCGCTCAAGTTTATTTTTACTCTGTTCGCTTCGCCTTTTTTTTTTTTCCTTTTTTTGTTCCTTGTGTCTCTGCTCCAGTTTTGTTCCCCAGTGTATCTCAGTCATTATTTGGGGGTTTGTGTTTCGTAGCAACCAGTCGATGTTTGGGTTCCACTGCCTCCCTGTCTGCTGTAAGTTTAAAAAAAAAAAAAAAAGATCAGACATCTATGTCCAGACTGGTGTCTCACTCCAAGTACTGAGCAAATTTAACACCAAGCGACTTCTACCTCCATTTATAATTTATTGTGTGCAGTCGATGTCTGCATCTACAGAGGCTGTGCTAAAATCCATTCATTTAAATATCAGCTGTCTCTGTTATATAAATATATTATCACTGGAGAGAAAAAAAAATATGAGCGGAAAAGAGTAAATGTCAGAATAGGTGCCACTCCCTGCTCTGACACTAGGGGGCAGGGGTGAGTAGCCCACCTCAGTGCATGTCTCACAACGACATCTCCATCTCTATTCTCTCGGACATACGGACGTGAGGTGTACTTACAATGCATGAGGAGCCGTTGAGTATATAGTTAAATGGAGGTGAGAGGTCGAAGCTCAGCGATGTGCCACTGCATGCAGAATGTCAAGTATCTCACAAGGACACACACGGACACACACAAACCAACATGAACCAGACTGCGGGGTCATACTGACGTCTTTAGTTTCAGCGAACCTCGCCTGGTGTGTAATCACTTCAGAACATTCTCCCGTGTTGTTGTGTTGTGCAGCTCATATCCGAAGGCGAGTCGTCAGTGATTTACTCTGAGAACTATTTGGTGTCGGAGGCAAACCGAGGAGGCTTTTTAAATGTCACCTTCTCCATATTTGGTTGGTGGGGGTTGGGGGGGGCTGAGGCTTTTTAAATGGCACCGAATTAATGTTCTGCGATTAAATGCTCAATATCAAATGGAGTCGGTCGCAATTACAGTTTTGTTGAAGCGCCGCTGTTGTGTGGCCTTCAGTGTCCCATCATGAAAAGCGAAGCCACGCGAGACATGCGGTGGCGTGCCGCGCGTTGGTAGCTCGAGATGATGCGTGCCACTTCCAGTGAACTCCTTGCTTGCAACAAAGACTTCCTTTTTCTCTCCCCTCTCCCGATCCGACATCAGTGACCAAATTGAAATCCTCTCCTCTGCACTGACCTGCAAATATCTGGGGACGGGAGATAGGCACTCGCATGGCGGCGAACAATGCCACAGAGTTAGCGCTCTGATTCACGCTGAAAATGGATTAATTTCTCTGCAAATTAACTGCTAATTCTTCTCTTATCTTTGCCCCAGACTCTCATTGACTGAGTTGCCTTTCTCTCCCCTTGCCCCCCCCACCCCCCGTCTTTCTCTCGCCCGCTTTAGCTCTGACTTTGTGACGGGCGCCTGACTCGCACGACTCCTTTGGTTTGCGTCTTCCCTGGAGTTTGTTCTATTGAGCCCGGAGACATGTCCCGCATGTCCTCGTCTCCTTTTCCGAAAGATGTCCTCAAGCTAATTTGCCCACTGAGCCACTTAAGTACCTAATGACAGTGACCAGCTTCATTAAACGTGTGCAGTTCGTGCGCATACACCGACAAATGCGGACTGGAAAACATCGAGCTCAAAACATTGTAGAGAATAATGTGAGATGATACGCCATCTGGTGACAAATGCAAGTGAGTGACCTTTGTTTTGCAAAGTTGACCATTGGTCTTTAAGACAGGGGCGATGATGTAGGGTGGCATTTCTTTGTTTACTCAGTGTATATCACTGCAGTAAAGAACTTCCACAACACAAGGCAAAGGAAGCAGGAAGTTGGATCGGTGGCGACTATGCCACACTGCGGTTTATACTTGCGGCAACACTTCCAGTCCCTGTGTGGCATTGGACCTTTAGGCTATCAGCAGCTTCTGCCTTTGTTACTAGGAGACGGCGGGAATATCTCGGCCTGGGTAGCCCAACACCATCAGATTAGCAGCACCTAGCTCATGGACGCCAACACGCCGCCGTGGCTGCCATTTAGCGAACTTTAGAAAGGACACCAAGAAAGGACATGGATCTATTCAAACACACCTCATCATTTATTCATGAAAAGTGTGCAGGGAATTCAAAGCTCTCCCTTCTTTTCTTTAAAGCGACGTCCAGAGAATAATATATTTCTCATAGGACGATCAGGGTTTATCTACCTGCTGCACCTCGTTTGACATCCCTGGTGGGCGAAGAGTCACAGCTAGAACGTGCTTACAGATATGTATGCTGGGATGCAAGGGCATTCATATGCTCATAACACACACACACACACACAGACACACACAGGCAATAGGTTATAGCTGATGCATAAAAGCCACACATGCAGCTCATGCTCTTCCAAACTCAGAATCAATGAGCTCACTATTGTTTAGCAAGTGTTGACATTCCTGTGCACTACCGTCACAGTTTCTGGGGGAAATATCGCCTGTCTCTCCGGGGTTGTGACTCCCACCGGGACTCTATGACGCGATCATGAAATATTCGCTGAAGTCAAACGGGACTCCCGCCGCGACTGACAGCGGCATTTAACTTCACCTGGCAGCTCCTTGCCCTTTCGTACCTTGATTAATAAAACTGAACTTATTATTCGCTCAAACTCCCTTAATATTGAGACCATGTGTCACCTCAGGTTTTTTGAAGAGTCATTTTTCATAATGGTTGTGATAACCCTCCTTGAATGGGGTGGCTGGGTGCACGGAGAGCCAGGGTCAGGGAGGAGACAGGAACCGCTGTAGAACTCTATAAATGAGTATGCTAATGCTGACTGACATTTCCTTAAACAGCGGGGGGGTGCTTGCTCCCAATTATAGTCAACGTCAATGTGAAGTAAGAGTCCACATCCAACTGGGAATAACTTCACAAATGCAGGTAAGGACTGCAGGAAAAACAAAAACAATGGATAAACTCAATCGGCCCCACGTATTTTTTGATGCAGCCAGTAGGTTTTTTACTTCCTAATCTAACAGAAACAGGAAGTAGCGCTGCTCCGAGGACGTGGAATAACTCAAACGCTCCCAGGAAGCGACCATATTTTTGACACAGAGAAAACTTCAATGGAAGTGAGACAATTCTAAACTTCAGGTCAAACCTATTTTAACTTGCCTCATTATATTTCAAAACATAGAGTAACATTACCTTGCCCACAGTGCAGAACTTTAATAGAGCCAGTTGTCACTCAGTCTCAGATCTAAGGGACGGCACAGGTCGCAATTCACTTCAGCTATTGAATTACCAGAGTTTCAATTAATGAATTTGTTTGACTGCATAAATACGTCTCTAAGACCTTCCTGTCAGTGAGGTCATTCAGACTGTTAACTGACTATAAAGTCATATCGTTAGGCGGGTTGAAACGGAGGTACGTGTCTGAATGCCTCATCATGAGTGATGTGTGCTTGTGCCAGCAATACTTGTAATACGTTTTGGACGCTCGCTTTGAAAGAATACAAAAATGTTTTTATCATTTTTCAATGCACAACCTTGACTCTGCAGATCACACCCAAATAAATAAAGGACCTTTTTTTTTTAATTAACTCACACATGATGGACTTTGACTGACTGAGTGAATTATGAATTATTTGGGTGCAAAGATTTGCATTAGCTTTTGGCATTTGACATGATGAATGAGCTCTCGTTGACATTGGGACAAGATTCTTAAAAATGTACACACTGCCACTCTTTGTCCAAACTCCTCTCATACATATTGCTATGATCAGAGTTATAATCTTGAATTTACCAACACATTACAGCCCCACATAATTACAGCTCCAAATGTTAACCTTCTAATGCTCTTAATCTATAACAGTTCTTTCTGTAACTGTTAATCTATTGCATAAAAAGTTGAATGAATACTGTTGCGTATCCACAAGCTGGAGATTTAGGGAGCTGTTCCTAAGAAATGGTGCTGAAGTTAGCAGTGCAGTGTTGACGTCCTGTCACTTCGTTCGTTTTCGTTTGGTTGGTCCCTGAGCAGCACTGAATGACTGACAGACAAGTCTGGTGACTGGTTGAGCACAGTGTAACATGGACCTAAAGTCTTGTGTTCCTGGAGACCTTAAAAGACAAATGAGTTGCATTTGCCAAGTGGTCAGAGACACAACTGTCAATACCCTGCCTAGTCATGTAAATGTCTGGCTGGCTTAATGAGGTAATGCAAATTATGCAATTACTGCAGTTTTAAAATGATTATGCCATATAAAGTACACACAAAAATCAAAATACACAGCGATTATTCCTCATACTGAATGAAATCAATGAAGATATTTCTTGTTTGGAAGCTTCCACTGCTTGTGAGCATGAACCAGGCCAATGTGTCCCTTCCGTTACGTTGAGCGGAGTGAGTAGAGCTTTTTTGTCCTTGAACCCAATGATTAAAAATGCCCCTCATGTGTTGTTGCAGTTGGATCGCCGACTGTTCCTCTGGCTAAAGGAAAGTTGTGCATATTCCATATCCGGAAAGTTATTAATCCTCATATCGTGCTTTTAGATTGGGGTCAGTCGAATTGATTTCGTCTGTGCAGGCTGGCAATGGCAAAAAGAAAGAAATAAAACGGAGACCGCGAGGAAACGATGAAAGCACACACACATTCCTCTTGGTCACATATCCGGGAAATTCATACATATACATGTACATTTATTCATACGCATGCATTTATGCATTAAAGCGAATGCATACGTGCAATGAGGTCATCACTCACTACATGAAAAACAATTATTGGCTCTTTTACCGTTCTGCTCCACAGGAAATCAATCAGCAGATTTCTGTGAAAGAAGTCGAGGGGGACATTAGTGAGCATACTAATTTCCCCTGCTGTTTCCACCATAGATTCCGGCGCCTCTGGATGAAAGAGGATGTGAGCGAACGCTCGAGCTGCAAAAAGATTCGGCAGGTATGGAGGTAAACGTGTCCAGATTTTTTTTTTACAAAGAAAAGAAAAGTATCAGTGTGTAAGTGCAGCACCTGTGAGGTTACCGGGGGACAGCGGTTTGATGGGGATGTAACATATGGTCCTGTAGTCTATACCTGCAGGAAGGGTTATCGATCAGCGCCGACTTTGCACCTGATTAAACAAGACAAGAGGAGTTAACTCAGGGATGTGACAGGAAGCTTTTTCTCTCTCTCCCCCCTGTCTTTCCTCCGACAATGGATTTACCCGTTAGTTGTGGGCAAGGTCATTACAAGGATTAACTTTTCTTATCCTTTTTTTTTTTCCTCTCCCCCCCCTCTCAGACAAAAGCAGGCAGCTGGGTGAGTTCAGGGACAGTGGGACAGACGGTTGTGAGTGGAAGTAAAAGTGAGTGAGAATGGTTGTAAGTGTGGGATCTCTCTTGTCTAAAGTCGAAACTTTCCTCACTGTGACATCGCGAACCGAATGAGAAGGGAACTGGAAAATGAAAACTCAAACTGCAATAAGACCGCAGCTCCTGCCGGGCCAGTTATGTTCCTTGGACTCAAGTGGCATGAGCATATGAAAAATAAATTACACTTGCCTTTACTGCATTGACGACAGCTGAGCTCTGTTTTGTCAAAAATCCTCCCCTGGTGAATGATTTAGTTCGAGCGCGCAGAAAAACTTTGGGGCAAACTTTTATCCCGCTATGTAAAGAAGCTCTGTGGAGCTGTCAGACGGGAATCATTTCCCAATGTGTGTGTGTGTGTGTGTGTGTGTGTGTGTGTGTGTGTGTGTGTTTTATGTCCTAAAAGGAGGAGGGAGCAGTCTGGAGCCGTGTGGAAGTGGGGCAGCAGAGGGGCTTTAGAGGAAGACAAATGGGAATGAGGAATGGACTGTCGAGCCCTGTGCTCAGCTAATGGATCATGTGCCTTCCCCTGGAGTGGCTGGCCGAGCCTTTTACTGACCACGCCGCCGCTGCACTGTAATTACCTGCAGTGAGGGGACAGCTACTGAGAGAGAGAGAGGCCAGCAAGAGAGCAGAGAGGGAGGAAGCGAGTAAAGACGGACAGGATGCAGGAGCACTTGTCCAGCCATTTTCACCTGCAGGGGGATTTTCTACTGAGTTCACTAAAAGGTCTGATTCATCTAATGTGAGTTTGGATTTTTTTTTTTTTTTTTTTTTTTTTTTGTTAATGGAGACAGGGAAAGACACCACATCTCCAGACCTGTTGGGCGTTTGGTAATCTGTCACCGTGATGCATCCCGACCTGGTTCACTTCTCCACACTGTCGACCTTCTCACTTTAGGCCCGGTCACTTTATAAAGTGGTGTCAGGTGTGGTGTGCTCACCGCAATGGAGGGACCATTGGTAATAATAATAAGAATAATAATACTAATAATACTAATAATAATACTCCTACTAATAATAACTATTATTATTATTGCATTGTGTGCTATGAGGATAAAGAAGGCAGATTTGAGTTTTTGTGTTTTGTCTGTGCGTCACGGTGGCGAACGAGGCTGTTAATTCTCCTCGAAGAAAAGGTTAGTGAAATGACATTTGGGCCCAGCGGCCTTCCTGCGTCTCCGTGACCTCTGCGGCTCCAGCGCAGTCTATCTTTAGAGCGCACAACAACTCATTCGCAGCTTTTGTTCCAAAGTGGCTGCCTGTGGCAGAGCCGCACGTCAGCGCCGAACGTGAACAATGCTCCGGAGCTCCTTTTCAAAATTAAACCCGCATGACAACGTTGTTTTATTTTCTGTGGTGGATTGAGATAGCAGTGTTGAGAGGGGGGGAAAAAAAAGTGCAACCGCTCTGGCTCACTCCTCCAACACTGTATTTCTGCTGCTCTAATGAAGGCGAAGTGAGGCGGCGGGAAGAAGCATGGTGGGAAGGGCAGGCTCGCCGCCGGCTCAGGGTTAGTGCAATTAAACGGCTGTCTCTTTGGATAATTGTGAAGGTTGCCTGGGTAAAATGAATGGCAGCCAGTCCTTTCCTGCTCCCTGATCTCCAACACCTCTTCCCACACACAAGGTCACGGGCACCTGAGTGTCCGCAGGAGTTATGAAAAGTGAAAAGCGAAAAGTGCGCTCTCCTTCATCCCCCGGCTTCCACTTTGTGACATATTAATACATAAATAAATAAATAAATAAATGAAAGGAGCATCTTGTTATGTTGGAAGACGCCTTTACGCGCCGTACATCTCAGTATTCACTGTGTGTTTGTGGCTGGAAAGCAAAGTAAGTCCATCCCCTGCTTGTTTACGGCTTGTTTACTCGCTCTAATCAGATTTCCAGTGCAAAGAAGCCTGGCGAGTTGCGACAAGTGCTGCAGCCCTTTGCCGCTCTCTCACGCTTTCAGCTCCGAGACGCTGACAAGACTTGCTCGAGAAGCAGAACGTGCGATTTTTTACTGGTTAAAAACACCACTTCAATGAGCAAATGATAAATAAATCTTTGTGTAAATAAGGAAGTGGTAGGGGACGTGTTGTTTTCCCCGTGACGGCAACAGGCCGGCTTCACACATTGGACTCAGGGTTCTTGTTGATTTAACGCACAGACGTGCACGCGGCGCCCGTCTTCTCGCGTCGCACTTGGAAAGCAAACAAATGTGTAGTATCCAAAGTGTTGCATCAAAGAGCCGAGAGGGGAAAAAAATTAATGCATGTTAAAGAATAAATGAATCGAAAAGCAGGAGGCACTCATTATCGACGGCACAAAGTGTAACTTTATTTCTAGTACGATCGGCTCGACGCCATCACAGGTTATCATCAGCGTAAGAATGACTTCCAGGATTTGTTTCCTGCTACAAACGAGCGGTGTAGTGTGTTTGACTGCATAAGCCATCGCAGTATTTCACATGTCTCCGTTGTCATGAATTTTAAAGGTCATGGAAATGAATGTCGGCGCTCCGCACGCTGCTGCTGCTGCGCTTGTTAGCATACCAGCGCTGCATGTAGATCAATATTTTACAGCTGTTGACTCCTGGCATAAACATAAACATTGTTTCTGCAGTGCCTCGAATGCAGCGCGTCCAGCAGACACTGTGTCGACAAGGCAAACGCGACGCCATGATTGTTTGCAGCTGTCGCACGACATGCAGACGTGTTTTAATTGATTATTTTTTTTTGCACTGAAGTAAAACATATAGGCATATATCTGTTGGCAGATCTTTTGGCAAAACACTGGAATATTCTATAACATCCCACTCCACATGCACCTCTAACCTTTTTATTGGCTTTGGAGATAATTAGCAACAAACCACTAACCATGCCAAGATAAGGGTCATGATTGACCCTGAGGTCATAAAAGCAGCCCTTTAAACATTTGTGGGCTGGAACAGTGTTGCATTAGATGCAGCCATGGACAGACATAGATCTCAATAATGGGATTTTTAATGGCAGCAAAATAAGGTGAAATACAGAGATATGTCCGAATCGAAATCCGGTGTCCAATACACAATTGATTCTATTGTATGTGTTTCTATATTTGATTTTATATTTGGACAATTAAAACCGCTCATTTAACTGATTCAATTGTTTGAAAGTTGAAATACTGCAGTGTCGGCGTTATTTGGACCCTGTCACTTTGGTTCATTCTGTCCCGCCTCTGTTTTCTCAGGCGAGCTCGGGTTGTTGCATTATCTGTCGATATCTGTCTGTTTTTCTTTCTTTTTTCTTTTTTTATTCAATCAATTTTAATCTTCCTTCCTTGTTTTCTATTTAAAAAGGGGAATAAGGACGAATGAAATAATCTATATCCAGACGATTTTCCCATATGAGTTCGCAGACAGTGCGTCGCAGTCAGGGTTTGTTTATTGTTTGAAAGTTGAAATACTGCAGTGTCGGCGTTATTTGGACCCTGTCACTTTGGTTCATTCTGTCCCGCCTCTGTTTTCTCAGGCGAGCTCGGGTTGTTGCATTATCTGTCGATATCTGTCTGTTTTTCTTTCTTTTTTCTTTTTTTATTCAATCAATTTTAATCTTCCTTCCTTGTTTTCTATTTAAAAAGGGGGAATAAGGACGAATGCAATAATCCATATCTGGACGATTTTCCCATATGAGTTCGCAGACAGTGCGTCGCACTCGTGGTTTGTTTTCCTGTCGTACTTGATGGTGATGGGTTTGGGGGTTTTTTGGTTGTTTTTTTTTGCTCTGACAGACATTGTCTTGAACTTGAAGGATACCTGCTGTGCTCTTGGGCCTAGCGTGAGAGACTCAGTAAAAGGTTCAACAAAGGCCAACTCTGTGAATTATTAATTCTCTTCATCTCAGCACGGTAACAAAGTCCATCATTTGATAGACGAGGGTTTTGTGCAAACTGCTCAATGTTTAATTTGGCGATTCTGATGGCGAGCGTGCGCCATGAAACTCCATGAATCGATTGTTGTTCTGCGCTTTTCTCCCCCTTCTGATGTCTGGAGAGACTCATTACAGGCTCTGAATTTCCCTTTGCTCCTCACCTACTCTCGCCGCCGCGCTGAATTTTTCACAAGGCCGCAGGATCTCCAGGTGCTACCACTATCTTTAAATCCATTGAGTATGCATTGGTCTGTTTCTCTGGTATGTCCATACATAATAAATGGTGTGGGACTCGAACGGCATGTGCTGCAGTACGCTGAGTAAGCTCATTATGTTGCCAGAGCGTGTGCAGGATAGCTACATCCATGATGAAAATACTGAAGCAGTATCTTATATATTATATCAAACTGCCTTATTGTTAAACACAAGAATGTGGTTAACATTATCATGTGTTCCCACTGAGTGTGAGGAGATTCACTGTGGAGCAGTGGAGGGGCCGGTGCCCTGTGGTCTGAGCGTGGCCCCCATCAGACGCGAGCACGGCCACCTCTCTGTTTACTCCTGGAGTTCAGTGTCTAACAGGCCATGAAATTACATTTCCACTCTGTGAGGGGAGGTCATCTCTTCAGCGCGCCACCTGAGGACAGCAAGCCAATAGCCAGTCAAACTGTCATTTTAATTAGTGTCTCCTGTCTCCTATTGAACAACTATTTTAGTTTATGTGCCTCCTCATCCCCTAGTGGTTTTTAGTAGGTATGGCAGAGGAGGGGGTCACAGTCACTGAACTGAGGAGAAAGTGCTATATTCTATTAAGTCTATATTCTTCAACAATTCAAAGACATATTGTGCTTACATTATTATTTTTTATTGCCAATGCAATGGGAATATCCAATTAAATGGAATTTTAAAAATGGGAAAACAGTAATCCCAGTCTTTAGATTATGTTTTCTTTTTCAGAGTTTTGGTCCTGTGATAGTGATTGAGAGGTGTGGCCAGATATTGAATATAATATGCATTGTAATGTTTATATTAATGCATAATAACCTTGACCAGAGAATGATTTTGTTGTGTTGTTTTGTTTTGATGTCGTGATACGTGTCATTATGTCTCTTTTGTCGCTTTGGAACCACAACATCAAGCTTTTTCCAATAAAAAGGTAAAAAACTATGAAATAAAATAATAAAAAATACATCATTCTAAATTGTGTTGAGATACAGATGCTCATTTATGGCAAATTCAACTGGAAACATATGGAAATAGTCTTTAATTTTGTTTTGTTTTTTTCTGTTAATTAATTCTAATACATACAAAGGCTTCCGGTGTTTTGCTGTATAAGCTTTAACACAATGTAAAGCCAATGGAGGATGTATGGAAGCCCGGCAATAATTATGACATGATACTGCAGCTTGCAGCATTTCTTTTGACAATGTCAGTGTGTAGTTTACATAATGTTGGGAATTGAAATTCTCTGCAAGAGGGAAGTGTGAGGAAGGGAATCGCTGATTTCAGCTGGAAACCCATTATAGGGATGCTATTTCTTCCCTGATCAAATATTCATTCATCGGTATCACAATCAGCTGGAATGTGTTATGTTTTTTTTTTCCTTCACTGCATTCTGCTCACACCACACCTGCTATGGCTTTACCTATTCAGATCAATGAACACAGACCTACGCTGCTTTTAATATCTCCAACCGCATCCTTCAAACTGACAAACGCTAATGTAATACACATACTGTAATATTCAACACCTGGACTTTAACTCCCCCGGCGGGTCTCACAATCTGCTTTCGGATTTCTGTTCCAGGGAAATGGAGATATTCACCTCGGAAGATTACTGGAGGTCATTTTAAGCAGAGGCAAAAGGAGGCCGAATGGAAATAAGGAGAGGCGCCGCTTCCAAATTCATACTGCGTTTATCCCTGATGTGATTTTTTTCTTTTCCATCCCAGCGGAAGACAAGACAATGCACGAGCGATAAGATCTGTTGGGTTTATTTTCATTGTCTCTGAACCCCGGTCTCCTCTGAGGCGTCGCCCTGACCTTCTCCTCCTTCACATCAACTTTCTACGCCGACAGAAAAAAAAACAACAACAATTTGACAATCTCAAAATGTGTTTTCATCAGGGATGCAGGAATCTTCACTTAGGAGCCAGTCGGCATAATAATCCAAGCATTTCACTGCCGCTATTGGAGCAAATTACTGCTGTTAAGCCAAGTAAAACTTCACCTCACCATTAGAAGTGCTGTTTTACAACCAGGGAATAATTAACTCTCAAAAGTGTCATAACAGCCTCCACTGCTATGTGTCTGTTGATTTTGCAGCGTATGCAGGAAATGCATACAAACAGTGCCCTCTGTCTCCCTGGTGTCCCATTCAGCCTGACCGCTGGGCGCTGGGCGTGTGCAGCAGCATCATGGCTGTCTGGCACTGTTTGATTACGTGGTTAAATAACAACATAATCATAATATAGTGTGATGTAAATGAATGTATGCCGTGCAGGTCGTGGCTGCTCAGACATGAAACAGGAAGCAGTTCAGCACTTTGCCTGTCTTATTAAGGCTCAGGACATTGTTTCAGCACTTGGCTCTCAGGGACCTGGCTAAAAAAAAAAAAAAAACTCCAGCACAGCCATAACACATAAACATCCACTGAAGTACTCACTGTGGTAATTACTGCACCCGCTCTTCTGAAGATCTTTAGAACAAGACACACTTACCCCCCCCCCCCCCCCCCCCCCCCCCCCCCCCCCCCCCCCCCCCTCCCCCCCCCCCCCCCCCCCCCCCCCCCCCCGTTTTCTCCAGCTATCACCCCAACCTCCAACCTTGCACACTTCCCCTTTACGCAAAGTCGTGGTCATTATCACAGCTTCTGGCATTGTGTTATGTTCGGGGGGCACAGTGTGGAAAACAGAGACAGGTTTTTAATTAGTACTTCTGCTAAGTCCGACGTCTCGGCTTCCACATCTCTCCGGGAGGAGTACTGACCATTCATTTGAGCTGAGATATTTTAAGGACGCCGAGTGGCTCACAGTCAGGGCAAGGGTGTCTTTTTTTTTTTTCTTATCGCCAGAAACAGGCGTTCTTATTTAAGAGAGAGATAAAGACGTTTTTTTTTCCCCCAAATAACTCGTCCCCTCTTCTTATCTTCACATAATTCATCTCCATTAGAGCAATGAAAAGACCAGAGCCACAGTGGTCAGCAGCGGGTGGACCTGCCCTTCAGTCAAACTACTTCCTTCATACCACACGTTAGCCAGAAGCAACGGACAAACAGGCAAACAGGCAAAAGTTAAGTGTATTAATGGTAAAGATAACAATGTGTGTGAGTGTATGAAGCTGAGTGGTAATAAACCAATTCAAATAATTAGGGAAAGGTAATTATGGATTGTTCAAATATCAATATCTATATCACTGCTTTGCACAAAATAAAAAATTATATATATACACACACACACACACACACACACACACACACACACCCCTCGCACAGATAGAGCTCATGGGTTGTTAAGCTTGCAGCTTGCGTCAGTGCGACAGATCTGTTTGCAGTTGAGCCTTGTCAGTGCTGTCATCTTAATTTTAGGCCTGGAGCATCCTCAGACCACCCTCCACTCATCACCCCCACCCGACCACAGACCACCGCCGACTGATAATCAGAGTGGAGAGATGGGACACCCGCTGCAGATTGCTGCGCCTTTATATGGTTGTGACTCTTCTTCTCCCGATCATCGCAGACCAAGTGTCTTAGGACCCCCCCCCCCCCCCTCTTAGGCCCCCCCCCCCCCCGGCCAAAAAAAAAAGAAAAAAAAAGTCTGGGGATAAAAAAGACAGTTTTATCTCACTTTTGCAAATGCGCCCCCCCACCCCACCCCTCCCCAACCCTCATTTCATCAAGCTCTCCCCTGTGAAATATATCCCTCCAATTCAAGCCAAAGCCCACAGGGGCCAAAAGTCCCTTATTGAAATTGCCATTTTATCAGATGAAATATCGGCAAGACATCGCCTCACAAATAGAGTGGGAATAAGTCTCGGTCAAGTGAGGTGCCTCTTTATACCAGGCCCCTTAGCGTACAATCAGGCACTTTTGCTACTGCTCAGATGTTTGGAAGATAAAATGGTATCACAGCGGTGGCCAACTCTCCAGGCTGCTGCAGGGAACAGCTGTCAGAAACAGTGCTCGATGACAGAGCGAGAACACACACGCACGCACGCACACACACACACACACACGCCTGCACTCTATCATAAATGGTGCTATTATATTGGATTGTTTTTTTTATACTCTTCAATCAACCAGGGCTAAAACACATGCAATAATGGAGCAGGAAATTAGCCAAGATGGAAAATGAGTTAACACACAGAACATGTCACACTGCTGTCAAGACATTCATCCCCGTTTCTCCAGGAAGAGGACAGATGTTGCATTTTAAGCACCAGTCACTCAGTTCCTGAATACCACACAGGTCCACCCATACTTCCTCCTGTGTCTTCTCAGTCATCTGCAGTAGGATGCCTTACCTGTCGTTCTGTAGTTTAACCCCCTGTTAGTGTGCCCTGATTCGGGATACGCTCTAATCTCAGACTGCTATCTACAAAAGGCCAGATGCCATGCCTCTCTCTTACGGCTGTCTGAGATTGCCTCCCCGTAACCACTTCCCATGGAGCGCTTTGGGGATTGCTGTGTTTGATCTGCGCTACCTGGACTACAATGCCGCTGCAGAAGAGGATCCCCCACCCCTCGCCCACCCCCCCGATCTCTTCCCCCCGCTCGTAGCTCACTCCGTCTCCCAGTGGGCTGGACTAATGCCTTCCGAGAAATACAACCTTTCTCATAGCTACTCCATTCCACCCATTTCAATTCCAATAGTTCAATGTCACTAATCCAATTGGAGCTTTGAGATATCTGTGGCCGCGGCTAAAGCCGAGCCCTGGTCCTCCAGGGTCAGTTCGCTGTCGATAAAAAAACAAAACAAAAAAAAAACAGCTTTATGGTAAAATAGTGACTTTCTGCTTACTTTTCTTTGGCAGATGGAGAGGCTTTATTGAATAAGACCTGCAGTGGAAAGCACTCACGGTGCTTTGGTTTGGAATCAGTCGTCACCAAGCCAATTTCTTCACTGACACATTTTGTACACGTTTTGTGGCGTGTGTGTTGTCTAGTATATGAAAGTGCACACAGCTGTGAATAGGTCTTGCATGGTACTGGCAGCGTCATGACATTGCACCCGTGAGACACCGGTTATTGATTGCAACAGTGGACCTGCAGCAGTTCAGTCATCAGTCTGACAGCTGGTCGGATGACGCCGTCATCTACCTCCTGCAGAGATCCCTCTTTGACCTGTGAAAGCTGGCAGCACCTTTCAAACCAGGTTTTTTTTTTTTTTTTTTACTTCAGCCATCAGCCGTCATCTATGGAGTGGTCTGCTGGGGCAGCAGAGAGGCAGTTCCATTTCGGTATGAGCTTTGGATTCAGTTAGAAAGAAGGAATGATGGTTTAGAAAGATGGTTTTCATTCCGGAAACTCACTAATGTGCAACATCATTGTGTGCTAATTAGTGCAATGTCAATTATCTTCTATGTTCCATATTGTCACTTTAACAATCACGTCTCTTTACCCATTTATTCTATCACTGTTATTGTATCTATTATACACGTTTTTATTTTACTTATGTTCCCATTACAGCTGCTGTTGCACTGCAAATTTCCCCAAAGTGGAATTAATGAAGGAATTCTTATCTTATAAATATGGTTTCCTGACAGGTTATTAGGACGTACAGAGTGGTTAACTTGATGGCCAGTGTAATAATAAGGCTGTCTTTGCCCACCGCTGTCCTGTCTCTTTCCTTTTTCCTTTTTTTTTTTTTACTTACACCCACTCAATTGCAAATGCCCTTTCTGCTTAACAATTAAAATTCAATTACCTGCAGGAGTGAAGAAATGACTTTCCTTCTGGAACATACATTTTGCACATCTATTTCCTCCTTGTCACTTCTAATGCAATTACAGAGCAGCGTTAATGGGGGTGAAGATTGGAAAAGGAGCAGTGGAAGGGGGGGGGGGCGGCGGAAGGATTGGAAGACATCGGTCAGGAAACTGATAATTGATATTGATGTCTGCATTTAAATGATAAAGCCACATGCTCCCTGCGGTGCCTGAGGAAGAGACTGTGGCGACGTGACACCATATACTGCCGGAATTAACATGCATCTCACGTCCGCCATCTATATGTTATGATTCTAACCTGATTACAATTACACCTGCTCTTATTAAAGGTCTCCAGTGTTTACATTGTGATCTGGCCAATGGGGAATAAAATAAAAAAATCTATAATTAAAAAAACTGAGAAATGAACTGTATATATATGACCGTATACACACACAGACACACACACACACACACACACACATATATAAAACACTTGGCAGATGCCAATTGTTCTATATTCTCACAACACAACAATGGTTGAAGGTAAACTTGGGGAACACCCATGGAAAACGACTTTCTTTCAGTGCAACATCTGGTATAGGGCTCAAGAGCAAATGCGTGTCTTGTACATGGTGTTTAAATGTGTATATATTGACTTATTGAAGTGGTCCTTGATCCCAGAGCAGTGAGCCGTGAAGCTTTATGTTCGAAGATTACACCAAGAATTGGGCCTCCATATCTCCGCTACAGCCTAGAGGGGCTCAATGGTTATCTGGCCTTTTCTCATTAACTGTGAGATGAAAGCCGGAGCTTGTCTTCGGCCCCGCGTCCCTTGGAGACAACCTGGACTGGGACATTAATAAAGGCCTAAAGTCTGAGGGGAATCAGTCAGGTCCTATCTCTCACAGTGGAAAAGCTAGTCATTTCTCACAGTGATATTCACATCAGCCGCAGCTTCCATTCCTGGCTTCTTCTCACATGACCCCTTGATTTTCCCCATGAAAATGAAAAAATGTCACAGAAGTAATGAAGTCTCGTTATGTCCTCCAATAACACTCGGAGGTTGAAATTTTGAATTTCAAAGTATTTCAACGAGTCCTTTATAAAGGATTAAATAGAAAAGCAACACTTTATTTTGTTGACTTTCCTTGTACAACCAGTCACACTCACATAAACACTTATGGTCGAGTCTCCAGTTAGCCTCAACATGCATGTTTTTCAAACTGAGACCCTCCTTGCTGTGTGGCGCGAGCGCTAACCGCTTAACCACTGCGCCGCCCAATAGCTAATCCAGCAGTGTGCAGTATTGCGGTGTGCTCCAACAACCAACAGCCTCGATCGACAAGCAGAACAACAAATCCCAGCATGACCCCCGATGACACACTCCATCTGAGACTGGATACTGTGTAGCCCGTGTTTGCAGACAGGCCGCTTTTCCTGACAGGCAGAAATGACGGAGGTCTCAGGGAAAGCTCTGAAGTCATGGGGAATTGAATCAGGATCAGCCGCTCTGTGGCACCACGGAACGGCAACAGTCGCACAGCTGAATCCCTCCCGGCACTTACTCAGCCACTGGGAAGAAGCAGTTTAAAACGGTGTCTAAGCAGAGTTCGGTCACAAAATTGTGCCACATTTTGTGATACATAGTGTATTTTACTATATCTGGATTTTGTGTAATGCGTATGTTGAAAAATGTATATAATGTAAATCATGGCCTGCTGTCCTGTATGTTCCAGAAGAGTTTTTATTTTTACATTTTATCACGCGCTTAATTAAAAAATGTTGAAATAAAAGGAGTAAAAACCAGCCAAACGTGAATAAGTACCTTAATTTGTCAAGTCTACATTTGTAAATGTAATTTGGGTTTTGCAAAATGAACATTAAAATAAGACTCTTGGCAGAGATTCATTACATCACACCGAGTCTCTAGTGGTTGGGTCGTTACAAAGTATTTTTAATTCCGGTTGAAAAGCCCAGGGGGATCGAGTATGTCATTCCGACTTTTTGGGAAAAGTTGTCTAAAATAGAATCCTGAATATTTCTATTTGATCAGTGGCTGAACATTTTACTCAGCGTAAACATCACAGAACTTCAACCAGATACACCAAATATGTAATACTGCCTGACAGTAGAAAAAAAAAAAAACTTGATCAACGTTGTCAACTTGTGTTTTTCCTTCTTGTAACATCAAGGCTAGAGGGAAATAAGGGAGGAAAAACTTGATGCTGCGGGGCAGAATATTAATATTATACTTTTTCAGCATACTTCCTTCTTAGATTTTGTGTTGTGATGGACGTGTTTGGCAAATTGTCTGATGAGTCAGACACACTCACACACTGACATATGAGGAAGAGTTGGCCGTCCTCAAATCAAAAGACACACACATTCCCTACGTCTGTGCCCAGGTTCACATGTCATCCATTGCTGGAGTGCATATCTGGCTATGTCGCAAGGATAAGACAGACAGAGCAATGGCTTGGCAGACTGAACCTTCATGCCCCTGATATCTACCAAGATGGACGCCTACAAATGCTTTACCAAAGCACAGCCAGTGAATTTTAAAAAGCTCTCCCTTCCAACTCGCCTGAGGAGAAAGCAGCAATGTTCTGCCTTGGAAGTTTTTAGAAATATCAAAATAGACTTTTTGCCAATTTGACTGATGAAGCGAATAGAGCCGCATGACGCTTCCTGACAGAATGACTGATTCGGAATGTTGATTTGAAATTGGACCTTTGGACTTCTTGGCTGTCGAAGTGTACACTTTCATTTGTCTCATCAATTAGCTGGATGATTATCATATTAATATACCCGTCCATCTCAGGTAAGGCAAAAAACCCACTGTACTAAAGAGATTTGCTGAGCCACGGCACAGGTGAAACACCAAACGGAAATGTTGATCCAGATAGAGATAGGATTTTTTTTTTGTGCTTCCGAATGTGGTGCACAGATCTGCCGATGAACCCATATCATTCCAAACCAAGAGGCAATCTCCAAAAATAATGGAGCTTGGAATGAAAGATGGAAGCCAATAAGCCATGAACGGAAATAGATTTACGTGGTGATTATGATGTGACATTTTTGACTTTGTGGTCAATGTAGAGTACAAATGTGCATTAGACAAGCACACTGAACACAACTCAGTAAGCATCCCTGACTGAAAATAATGGTTTCCCAGACACAAGTAATACATTTCTTCTGTCGAAAACGGCTTTGTTACAACCTCTTTTCCTTCAAAAGCATAAATGATCATTTATATGGCGCGTGCTCACTGATGTTTACTCTCAAATAGCAAATGTTCCAGGTCTTGTTTGCTCTGCATTATCATGCACATGTCTTTGACGCTGACTGACAGCATCTGTGACTTTATCGACTGTAGTCATCTTTACGCCGTCCTAATTCCACTTCAAATAAATGTATGAGTGTATTTGTAGACATGATGCAGCTGGATGAGGAGACGTCAGGAGGAAGGAGTCCATCCCTGTGAATGACAGCCATTTAGCTCACAGACAGGAGATTGTGGGAGAGCTTTCCCCACTTGGGCAATTTGCAGTATCTTCGTCTAATAACAGTCATTTCTTCACTCCTGGTCTCTAACTTGGTTTTGAATGACTACCTTGTGAATTACCTGTGAGAGTTGTTCCACTAATGGCTTTTGAATCACCTTGAAAATCACTAGATCCACCACACACAACACAAAAAAACAACCTCTTTTTACTTGTAGAGAAACTTCTCACTTCGCTTTAATGATCCAGCCCATTGCCGTGTTATTGTTTTCCTGTCGGCGCGCGTTTCTGTTTGGGTTGAAGACGGCTCAGTCTTAATGGCATCCTCCTTCGTCAATCTCCAATTTACTGTGCGGCTCTCCTACATCATCTCTGACAGAGCAATGAGAAGCCCACTGCAATTAGACCGGGAAGCAGAAACAGGAGGAGGCGCTGGGATCCGTGCGCTGGATGTAAGAGGCAGTAATCTAAATTGAGTCAAATCCATAAACAAAACCAAAAAAAAAAGATGACTTTCATGTTGTGGCACGACTGCAGAGAGTAACTAATAAGAGCATTAATCCCACCGCTGCGCCTCGGAGGCTCCTACCTCATGCCGCTTTCCTCATCTATCATTCCCTCCCCTCACAAACAAATACCATGCTCCTTCACTCATGTCATCGCGGTTATAATGAAGTGAGCATGGGAACGCCACCAGTTTGAGTGTCAACTCTTGTTAGTGCAAAACTTGGGTGTCGAAAAGAAAAAAAAAAGGATGAGGGAGCAACGCGCATTTGGCTCTTCGGCGTTTGCCAGTTCCTCTACAACCATTGAAGTGATAGCATGATGGTCCAGAGGCCTTGATCCACAGTGCTGTACCATTATGCTGAAAACATCTAAGCGGTTCAACTGGAGCCTTTATTACATTACATCCGGAGATAAAAGACACACTGCTTAGGCACCGGTTTAAGGCAGCAACCAGGGACTGGAAAATACCCGGTGCACACAGCATTAGCCGAAATGGATTTGATGACTGCTGATCCAGTTCTGAAGGAGCTGTGAGGGACTAAGGTGAGGTAATGAAAATACACCAGACTGTGGAGAGAAACGGTTATTTTTCGCTTTCCGTGTAAACGTGTCCTGTTTCCGGTCCTTTGTGAACACACTTACCTAAACTTTGGAATGTGGAGGGAAACTCTTTGTCCATCTCGAGTGGACGTGTGTTTGGCGGGAGTGAGGGATGTCACACAGAGAGGGCTGCGGGGTCCAGCAGCTTTTGGGCCTGGTGTTTACCCCTTGGGATGATCCATAATTCATGTGGGAGTCAAGCACTTGTCACTGGGCTCGGAGGAGTGAGGTCCACAGAGGCAACTTTTGTGGGTAATTGGCAAAACACTGTTATAATGCGTCTTGCAGCATCGCCCTCCAGCAGGAACTGTGCACGGTTCACTTCCTGCATCTGGTAAACAGAGGTGACCTTATTGTGCACATGCATATTTAACATCTGGCTGTCGATGACCAGTCAATCGCACAAACACACTCAACAGATTCTACACTTTGGGACTGCACAAACATATCAGTATATTATTCCAGATTGTACACGGTGTGGATAAAACATGCAACACAATGCAAATTCATATGGCAACACCAGAAAATAGAACCTCACCAATTACAACTGATTGTCGCCACCTGCATGTACACATGCCGTGTTAACTGTAACATCTCACATGTCATGTCCTAAAAGCAAAAGATGGCAGCTGCATGAAAACACATTTGAAAGTGGTACTTTGGTAGGAGGCGGTCTTTTAATCATGCCGATCAACCGTGTCATTATGCTAGTGTGCAGGTATTCCCAGGCAAATCCAATCTATTGCAGTGATTGGAGCATAGAGGGAGCTGGTGGTTGTGCAGTGTGCGGCATCACCATGTGCGCCCACACACACACCAGTGGCGCCTTGACACATTTTATCACAAGCTGACACACGTCACCTCATCGGGATGCGCCACTGTCACATTAAGCAGCCCGGACTCCCCGGGAAAACAACACTTTTATCACGCCCGCTTCTGGAGTGGCACATTCCAGCCACTGTGCCATGACTGCTTCACATGACTGTCACACACACACACACACACAGCATCCGGCGTACATTGCACGTCGAGCACTTATTAGCCGAGTGGCATCATCTGCTTCATTCATGCTTCACCATCAGCTGTTTGGCCACCAGCTGACTAGTGTTGGTTAACTGTAGCATTGCAATATGATTGTTTACATAATCAGTATCGAACTTTATCAGTAATTTTAATATGTAATATATTTTTTTGTTGGATCCCGTTAAATATCTCTGTAGAATGACCTCTTTTCCCCACAGGGACCCATCACATTGCTTTTTAATATTATGCTCTCTGATCTCCCCAATTCTCATTCCGCCGCTCCGTCCTATGATAAATTATAGTCCTGACCGAGTTGCACTTTAAGGGGAGTCCCAGTGAATTTCCAACCCGTTCTAAACGGCTTCATTCTCCCTCGTTCCTGCAACTGCGTGTCTCCACTTGTTTTTCTTCTGCTTTGTTAAACGCTCCCTGCACACACACACACACTTGGCACAATTAACACGTGGGTGTACAGGGGTGCCTGCGGGTCGATCCTCATCTGTGTTGCCATGGAGAAAATAGCTCAGTTGCTTGAAGGTCAAGAATGGGTCATTAATGGGAAAGAAAGGTATTTATCACTCTTTGAAGACATCGCCTTGGTCTGTCGAGGAGATGCACTTGTCAAATGTTTAGCTCATGTCTGGTTTGTTCTTCTATTGTTCGGGTTGCGACTCTCACCAAGAGAGAGATGTGTTTACATGTCAACACTGGCACTCACTGAATACAGTGGATAAATAGATCCATTTAGGTTTGGAGATCATAAATATCTCATCTGGCTGTAACAGTATGGCGGCGGCAGCAGAGATTGGATAAATATTCAGTGACTCGAGGGGAGGATCTGTGGAAAGTGAGCCATTTCAATATGCCTCCCTAAAGCAATAGACTGCAGAAGCTAAATTCACTATGCACAGAATGGCTAGTGCAGGTGAACCGGTTTTTTTTTTTTTTTTCGATCCTCATCTGTGTTGCCATGGAGAAAATAGCTCAGTTGCTTGAAGGTCAAGAATGGGTCATTAATGGGAAAGAAAGGTAGCCTATTTATCACTCTTTGAAGACATCGCCTTGGCCTGTCGAGGAGATGCACTTGTCAAATGTTTAGCTCATGTCTGGTTTGTTCTTCTATTGTTCGGGTTGCGACTCTCACCAAGAGAGAGATGTGTTTACATGTCAACACTGGCACTCACTGAATACAGTGGATAAATAGATCCATTTAGGTTTGGAGATCATAAATATCTCATCTGGCTGTAACAGTATGGCGGCAGGCAGCAGAGATTGGATAAATATTCAGTGACTCGAGGGGAGGATCTGTGGAAAGTGAGCCATTTCAATATGCCTCCCTAAAGCAATAGACTGCAGAAGCTAAATTCACTATGCACAGAATGGCTAGTGCAGGTGAACAGTTTTTTTATTTTTTTATTTTTTATTTTTTGGCATTTGAAAATAGATTCTCACCACCCACCCCTTTTTTCCCCATTAAGTCCCTGTAGCCATTTTATAGCTTAATCAGGGAATTGGAGAAAAGGTCTTATCTCACTCTGTGATCCCACCCATTGCCCTTAGAATTCATCTTAATATCTTTTGGTACAGATCATCGCCTAATTACCACTGACAAAGAGCAGCTGGAAGGTGCATGGTATTAGAGGAAGTAATGATCCAGGGGAAATGAGAACAGTTCGGGAGATATACCATGGACATTATGTGGATATGGAATGTACTGAATCACCTCGTGGGATCAATGTAACGGCCATATTTGTTTCCCGTATTGAAAGAAAGACATGTGTGTGGTCTCCTGGTTGACTCTGGACATCTATAGGAAATTTGTACACAGTCGTCATAGCAACCGTCTCAGAGGGACTGATGCATTCTTGTTGGACACACCTGCTTTTAAAACAGTCATAATTGTGATTTAATGTATTAATAATAAGTCTCAAATCCATGGAAATGAAATCAGATTCAGTATGAAACTCCAATACTGTACTCCAATACTAAACCACTGGGAAAACCCTGAGTGAAGCGAGCACAAAGAAAGGCCTGATAACAGCAAATGATTCATTTGAATGTGTGAATGTGTGAGTGAATAGGAGTGCGGCTGGATTCATGGGCAATGTGAGGGACTGCAGATGCAGATGGTTTAAAAAAAACGGAGCGTTTGATTTCACTCGCTGATATCTGCACGACACCACAGCTAGATGAATGCATCATACACGATAAAGCCATGTTGTGCTTTAAATGCACCCCCACCCCCACCCCCCCAGCAGTCAGTGTGTTTACATTCTGTCATTTACTTTGTGCGCTTGCCGCTGTGCCGAGCAGACGGTTTTAATGGAAACGCCTCCGTCTGATGTGTGTTAATTAAAAGCAGCAGATTAGCGAGGTTTTCCTCAGCTTCCTCGAGAATGTCCTGACCATCAGCGGCCTCACACACACACACATACACACACACACACACACACAGATGAAAAGGAAGTTGCGACATCTCCTGCAGCTGACGCCAACGTCCATTTCCCTATAGGAGGAATCCATATATGTAGTTGAACTAAAATCTGCATGTGTGCAACCAGGCGGAAATTTTTAACAAAAGCACCATCTTACAAAGCAATAAAAGTTTTGTCATCTGATCGACTGCATTTGTGAGGATCAGCACAGTGTGCAGTGGTCATCTCTGTCCAGGAAGTGTTTGCTGGTTAATGGAGGCCTGCTGTCAGCCAGAGACTGACACTGTGGCTGCAGAGCAGTGCAGGCAGTGGCAGTCTGACTCAGGACATGTGGCACAATGAACAACCTGGCACTGCAGGGTGGCAGGTGTGCGTGTGTGCGTGTGTGCGTGTGTGCGTGTGTGTGTGTGTGAAGGGAAGCAAGTTGAAATTGATGGTTTGTGCAGACAGTGAATGGCAGATGGGCAGAACTCAGACGCGGTCCAGAGGACAGGCGGAGAGAAGTAGTCGTTCATGGTGTGATGGTGAGACTCTGCTGCACACACACACACACACACACACACACACACACACACACACACACTCACTCACATATGAGTCCGATGTACAGAGTGTTACCACAAGAAACAGGCATATTAGATTAGATTAGATTAGATTAGATTAGATTAGATTAGATTAGATTAGATTAGATTAGATTAGATTAGATTAGATTAGATTAGATTAGATTAGATTAGACAGGTGACAGGCAATGAGGCTACACTTTGAATTAGAGGGGACCAATTATAAAAATAGAGTTTGATAGTAATGATTAAGTGACAGATGGTGGATGCATCATTAAGAACATTCGGACATGTTTAGCTTTCTCTGAAGGCTTTAACTCTTACAGAATTGAGGCGACTGAAATTATCAAAAGCAATTCAGCAAACTGACTTTGAAAAATGTAAATGTATTGTATGGAGAAGGAAGTGGAGAGATGAAAGTCAGCGCCGGGCCTTCCTTGTTATTTCTCTGCTTGTTTTCATTCATTCTCTGTGTGTACAATTGCTTCATTGTATTTTCTCTCGCTTCACTCGTCCTCATGAAATAGAAAAGACTTTCCTCTCAAATTCTGTGTGCAGAGTGAAAGGGCCTCTCGCTGTGATTCACCTTGTCCTTTTTTTCCCCCCCCCCCCCCCCCCGTCTCTGAAAGATTTACTTATATATTTATTTCGTTTCTCTTCTCACATATAGCCTCTGACTCTCACACTGTGGAGTTTTGAGGAGTTCCTGGCTTCCGACTCTGCTTCCCAAATGTTGGCGCCATTAAACCATCCCTGCAATCATATATGAAAACTATGATTACCTTTTTTTCTAATTGCAAAAAATGTCAGTCATTACAATAATTGCAATCACGCTGTTGACACAGTAAGTACAAGTATACCTATAAGTATTAAATGCCTCCTCTGTCTGCGCTCTTGACCTTTCATAGACTCAAAACAACAAAAAAAAGAAAAATCCTGCAATTCCGTCCCATTTCAAATGCAACATTCGTCCGCCACCGTGAAGTTTCTCGGCATAATTCATGAAAAAGGTCGTCCAGGTTGTCGACCCCGAGGCCCTGCACGATGGAGGAAAGTGGAGGAAGCCTCAGGGCTGACAAGAGAGATTGATGGCTGCATGGACTGGATGAAATAAGTGACACCACTATGAATTCTTATGTTTTAAACAGGGATTCTGTCCATAATAATTAGCGCGATATTTTCCTGCTTGCAAAACATCAGCGCAGGTCTGGAGCTGAGGGATCCTGCCTGGGCGTGACCTCTGTGACCTCTGCGTAAGCTCTCAACGCAGCATTCAAATCCTCCTCCTCTCTATTCACCCGTGTCCTGTTTTTTTTCTTTCTTTTTTTTGATTTAACTGAACAGGTCTGAGCGACAACACGCTGCTAGCTGAGGACTTGTGCAGACTTTCTCAACAGCCGTGGCGTTGACTCGGACGAGTCACAGCACACAGGCATTGAGATTGTGTCAAGGTAAAGACTCAGCCTCTGGAATAATCTCCCTCCATCTGCAGATGTACTCTTCGTTTACCTCTGATAAGGCTGCCGCAAAGGGGATCAATACTTAGGCAAATCAATCTGATCAATAATCATGGAGATTAGCAAAGCAGTGCAGCAGGGAGGATTCTGAAGTACGCTCCTCTTGCATTTCTAATGACAGGTACTTGAACACATCTTCACTGACGTGTTATTTTAATGTCACATTGACTTTGAAGCCTGTGTATTTCACCCCACATTATTACAGGCAGTTGTTTCCTCTGGTGAATAAACCATTTTCCAAATATAGTTAATCCTTTCAATGAAAGTGTATTTAAAAAATTAATAACACCACCTCTGCTCCATTTCACTGTGCGTTCATGCGCGAGGTGCACTGAAAACTTTCCACCACCTTCATGACCAAAGTAAATGTAATAATGACGCCTCGGCGAACTATTTCAGGTCATCTGTTGTGATGAATAACCCAAACTGCCGCTGAATCTCGCGAGTCAAGGCGCATGTGCCGCAAGATGAATTTCCATAATCCATGCTGTATGTGTCTCTTACAGCGAAAAGAGGGTTTTTGGGGTTTTTTCCTCTCTGCCTTTTTAATAAGTTCTAAAGTACAATCATCCCTCAGCCTGAGGGTACACATTTTTATTCCAATTACTTTACACATTGTTACCTTTGCACAGAAAGGGAATTATAGTTTCAGTTTTAATCGTAGGCGTGTCCAACATAAAAGGACCTCAAATGAGTTTCTGTGCAGAATGAAACAGTGCGGTGTGAATTCTTTCACAGGGAGCTCACAGAGTCTGTGTTTTTGGGGGTGGAGATGCAGAGGCAGAGTGGATCAGAGTGGATCAGAGTCGGAAGATTCGTGGGATGTTTAGGAATGTGAACTGACAGCCGGAGGAGCATCCTGGTGTAGAAACAAAGCCCGGGGACAGCGATAAGTCAGGGTCCTTGGTTGTTTGCAGCAGAGAAATCTATAGAGATGATTTTATCAAACATGGTTGTTTAAATAGTTTTCTGGAGGAGTAAACAGAGAGTGACATTCAGTCCTGAAAACACACGGCCACTGTTCATTCCCTGATACACAGCGTCTCCCATTGACATCAGTTAGGATAATACACCATATTAACAATGCCTCACTGCCCTCTACTGTTCTAAAACGTGAAATGCAGTTGTAAAATATAAATGCACATATATATTACACACAAACTCACACCCTCACAGACACACACACACACATATGGGATTAGACTGGGTTAGTAAAAAAGCACACTGGCACCAAGGATCATGTTTGTTGCTGCTGGAGCAAATGGCATGAAGATCATCCTGGTGGAAAAGAGCTTTAGTTAAACCAAGCGTGGTCATTTGTTATAATCTACGCCACTGAGCTGATCCTCCCTTTGCGCCCTTGATGCAGCGCTCCCAGCACTCACAGACGCAGACGCTCACACATATGAATAGAGGATGTAATAAAAAATAAGACACATGCAGGAAAAAGTGAATGAATTCTCACACATGAAATTCTTTTTGATTGATTGATTGATTGATAGCTGCTGATGCCAGATTAGGGCCGTGCAATGTGCAGCCTCAGCAGATTCATCAGACCAGGCTACATTTTCTTTTTGTCTGCCTTCAGCTGCTCAGTGTTGTTGACTGATACTGCCTGACAGACGTGGAAGAGTCTTGCAGTCGATCCACTTTAAGGTTTGGCGTGTTGAACAAACTCAGGTGCTTTCCTGCCCACCGGAGTTTAGCAGAAAAAAAAAGTGGTTATTGGAATCACAGTGGCTCCTCGATAAGCTCGAAGCAGCCCCGGCCAACTCTCCTCTGACCTCTCTCATCAACAAAGTGTTTCAGTCTGTAGAACTGCTGCTCGCTGGATGTTTTATTGCGCCGTTCAGAGTAAATGCTGTGCACGTAAATCCCGAGGAGAGCAGCTGCTTCAGAAAGAGCAGCCTGTCTTGTTCTAACCCGTCTTTTAGGAGCTCCTGACATCTGTCAGCATGATTTAATGCTCATCACCATAAGCAGATGTTCTTATTTTCTTAGAATCTCTATTATGGCGAGTGTATTTTATTTTCAGCTTCATCAAACCCAATCTGTGACAAACATGATTACAACATCAATAATATGTGTGTTTATTAAAACCAGTGTACACACACACACACATATTGATTGGCCGTCAGATTTAGCCGTTGTTCTGATGAGGAAAATGGAGTGAGATGGTTAACAGGCACCAAAAAACAAGGAACGTTCGTATAAAAACCACAATCTGCAGTGTCTGCATTTGCATGTGTTTTGCGTTTTGAGTGACTGCAGAGGCTTCGCCCTTGAGTCTTGAACCACTATAGAAGCAAACCACGTTTGCCTTATCCTTGATGGACAAGAGGCAGCTGAAATTTTCAAACTGGAGATGAATGTGTCCGTTAGCACAAGCGCTAATTGAGCATCTAGGGGGCGATGGCCTGTGGACATACGCTGACAGATATGGTTGGGTAATTAAATATGACTCGTATCATGTTTCCTGTCTTTATGTATTATTGCCATGCCAAAGTGAGTGTCAGTGGAAAAAGCTGAAGAAAATGAAAGGACATTTCATTGTCCTGTCATTGTCACCCATTGCACATAAGTGTGTGTCTCGGCTTGAGGCAGGACTGGCTCACTAATTGCACATTGTTCACTGCTATGAAAATAGATGCATTTATTTTTTGTCAGTTTGTGGGGATAACAGATGACAGTGTCTTTTGTGTGAACCATTTACATACTTTAAGGCTTGTTATTCTGGCACCCTTTGGATTTATGTTCCTGCACTGTAAAGGATGATTGAACTCAGAAGTCAGCAGGTGTGGTCGTCATGTGTGCAGCCTCAGAGGGGTCCCAGGTAAATCTGCATGCATAATTTGCAGTGTGTGTGTGCAACTGAAGAAATACCTGACAGAATAAGTATAACAAAAGAGCAACACAGCAGTTCTGTGGGAAATGAACTGATGGAAGAATGCAACTTCCTGTTTTTTTTTCATCCTCCAAGGCAACAATTATATGAAGATGGAAAGCAGTTTCGGTTTCCCCTCTGTTCTGTGCTTGGCCTGAAAATCAAAAGAGATGTGGCTACGCTGTCAAAAAAAAAAAGAAAAAAAAAAATTTTTATTTTTGTTTGCATCCACCATCACCCATGGGGTAAAGTTGGTCCAGAGAGATAAACAGAAACAGATTTCAGATGCTTAAAATTAGGTTAAATATAGTCTAATGTGACTGCTTATGTTAAATATATTAAATAACTATTAATATGAAATATTTATATTTACACATATTAAAATGATGGCCTTCATTTTACAATAATTTTCCAATAGGACAAAAAATTCACTTATTTAACAATAACAACATGTTTTGACTGTAGATAGTTTTAGATTAATCTTGGTAATGTGTGAAAAGCCAAGCTTTACAGCAGTCGATTCGCTTTTCTCCATTAATATTGGTCCTATGTAGTTGCCGTAGTCCAGTATAAAGGCTTTTTGAACCGGAAGTTCAATCCTTCTTCATCCTCTCTCTGGCAGGCTGAGTGAGTTACACATTCTCATGCCAATAAACTCACGATTTTAATCATCATCCATCCTCCTAAGCACTAATACTTAACCCTCAGTCTCTTCAAATTTATAATAATTTTAATCATTAGCTTGATACTGATGTAACAATTTAGCTAACGACACTTTTCCATTCGGTGTTATAAGCGATAATCTGACACAGTCTCTCTCTGTTTTTCCGCAGCGCTCAGTCCGCTAACACGGCAACATGGTAAGGACGTTGTCTCATTTATGTACTCCAGTTACTTTATTTAACATAGTGGGTGTTGATTTTTCATGTAAATGTGTGTATACTGTAACGTATGACACGTAATGTAATGGTTTAGTATTGGGTAATGCGGCTAAAATTCAGCTAGCCTGCTTGAATTAGCATTAGCTTAGAGCTAACAGACTGAGATCCACCCGGCCCGGTGTCTGCTTTCTGTGACTGTAGCTGTCGTCGTGTTATAAATTGTGCCATTCAGTACAGCTAACCCGGATTTAAAGATTTTATTCCTGTCAGCAAGACGTCCAAGCATCCGAGCATGATGTGCCCGTGATGCAATTTCAATCTTGCAAGAATAATGATGGACCAAGTGCTGAGTTTCGATTCTTTCTCCAGAAACTTCAGTTCCACCGGTCCACTAACATCTCCCTGCTACATAGGCTGGTTGTAGTGAGGTTTATTGCCCTGTGACTGACGATCGTCTTTGCTCTTTTTTTTTTTTACTTGTAGCCTCGCAAGATAGAAGAAATCAAGGATTTCCTTCTGACAGCCAGGAGGAAGGATGCCAAGTGTAAGTTACGAATTGCCTGTCTCCTCGTGAATATGAAATTTGACAACAAGAAAGCATAGCAATTTGTGAAATTTTGGTCCCAAATAAATACCAAAGAAAACATTTCCTGTCACTGAGGTTGCAAGATGCAAATGTGAATGAAAAAGCAAGTAGTTAAGATGAATTTTACCACAGTAAGATTGTCATATTGTTGGACAACATAAATGAAATTGTGTTGTCTCCCTTCAGCCGTAAAGATCAAGAAGAACAAGGACAATGTTAAGTTCAAGGTGCGTTGCAGCAGGTACCTGTACACCCTGGTCATCACAGACAAGGAGAAGGCTGAGAAGCTCAAGCAGTCCCTGCCCCCAGGTCAGTGTCATTACAGTGGACTTCTGAATGTAACACAATGGTGTCCCTGCACATCTCAGTAATAACTGTACAGAATAATATTCTGCATCTAAATAAGTGTTGTAAATGTGATTTAAAAATTAAGTCCTATGTTCGTACTTCAATACATTTTCATCTTTTGAGTCTGATTAAAGGCATCCTAAGGAGGTTTGGTTCATCACTTCCTCAGATGATCCTGTTTATAATGTTGGACCACAAAAGGGCACATAGGACCTACAGTCTCATTCCATGTATTAATAGCCTTAAAATGCATTTATGTGTGTTGTGCCTTTTGTGCCATTAACCATATGTAAATGTTGGACACCCTACAATGCAATAAACCGGTCCTTTTCCTGGTTCTTTAAAATGATCAGGTACTTTACCCCCGATGATGTAGTTTCTGTTCGGGTACAAAAACACACTGATGAAACATTCTGTGGCATCTGTCTTTGGAAATCCTCCAGCTGGTGCTGTGGTAATTAGTCTTCATTGACTGCAATGATTCAGTTGTATTGCAAGCTGGATTGTGTGCATTCAGTTATTAGTTGGAATTGGTTTGTTAAAAATGTGCAGTGAATCATTTTATGAGCGACCTAAGGCTTTATGCACAAGTGTCCATGCTGAAAAATATGAAAATGTTGCTGGCAGCAACCTGCGGCTAACTGATGTATTGATAACTCAGGTTTTCCGGTGTTCAGTCATGTGTAATGTATAGTAGTAATAACAGAATATCATGTGTTTTTTCTAAAATATTGTCTTTCTCTTTCCAGGCCTGGCTGTGAAGGAGCTGAAGTAAATCCGTGATGTACAGATAATTGTAATAAAAAATGGAAAACATGTCTTCTTTTGTCTTTGTTATTGTGCTGTAATGCCACTAGGCAAACACAATGGGTTAAAGTGAACTGAGTCTTAAAGTACCCTGTGTACTTGGTGTGATGTCACTGGATGTATCACGCATGGTTCCATCTCTCTAATGGATGTCAGACCTTGACAGAGGTGTGGGTACTCCCCTGCATTCTGGCAGTTAAAATAAAGCCATGGTGTATGTCATCAGACCTTGATTGTATGTCATCAGACTGCAGGTGTTTAAATGCCTGATACTTTTTGACCATAAACTGTCAGTTTATATACAATGATCAGCCACGCTATAAAAACATTTGGTGCAGTTGCTGCGAGAACACCCCTGACCCTTATGGCATCCATGCTACAAGTCCTCTGAAGGTGGAGAGTTGGCAGGAGACTCAAAGCAACACTGGGCCTCTGTATTAAACACTATGGCCCTGTGCAGTGATTCATTTTATGAGCGACCTAAGTGTCCATGCTGAAAAATATGAAAATGTTGCTGGCAGCAACCTGCGGCTAACTGATGTATTGATAACTCAGGTTTTCCGGTGTTCAGTCATGTGTAATGTATAGTAGTAATAACAGAATATCATGTGTTTTTTCTAAAATATTGTCTTTCTCTTTCCAGGCCTGGCTGTGAAGGAGCTGAAGTAAATCCGTGATGTACAGATAATTGTAATAAAAAATGGAAAACATGTCTTCTTTTGTCTTTGTTATTGTGCTGTAATGCCACTAGGCAAACACGATGGGTTAAAAAACTGAACTGAGTCTTAAAGTACCCTATGTACTTGGTGTGATGTCACCGGATGTATCACGCATGGTGTTCCATCTCTCTAATGGATGTCAGACCTTGACAGAGGTGTGGGTACTCCCCTGCATTCTGGCAGTTAAAATAAAGCCACGATGTATGTCATCAGACTGCAGGTGTTAAAATTTTTGACGTAAACTGTCAGTTTATATTCAATGATCAGCCACGCTATAAAAACATTTGGTGCAGTTGCTGCGAGAACACTCCTGACCCTTATGGCATCCATGCTACAAGTCCTCTGAAGGTGGAGAGTTGGCAGGAGACTCAAAGCAACACTGGGCTTCTGTATTCAACACTATGGCCCATTTGTCCTGTTTCAGTCCTTTTTCACTTTGCCACTGCCATCAAGGAATACTGTTCATGGACACAGTGCTTTGTTAAATTAATGGTCACATGAATGCAAAAACCCATGCTTTCTCAGATTACTGCCTCAGTGGTCTTGCTGTCTATTTCCTGGACTAACAACCTGAGTTTGGAGATGCTCTGACTGACTCAGATCACTGTGCTCACTTGCAGTTCCTGCTTACAGATACCAACCCTGTAATGAGTGATATTATAATGAGACCAGCAGTGGTTTTAATACTGTGGTCAATAATAAGGATGCATTATTTATTTCATAATGGATATAGAGTTCATTTCAATTAAAACATAAATCAATCACCTTTATTTAATCCTCTCCTTCATCCATCAATTTATTTTCAGCACGTGTTTATTAAATCAATCTCTGTATTACACAACAAATATCGCACATAAAGCCTCACGCGCACATGCACGCACACACCTATTGAACGTGAGGTTGCGATTGAACCATCATGGTGAAGTTGATAGTTAATTGTGGCTTTGGATCAAAGTTGCATGTAATTGCTTTAGTTGAGCACTAGGTGGCAGCTGCGTAGTTAATTCCACTGAGAGAGCGAGAGAGGAAGAGAGCTAAAACAACACAACGTTTCTTTCACAACTATGAGGGAATTTTGAGGGAAAGAGAATTTAATTGTATATAATGATTAAGTATAAATATGAAATTTAAATGTCGGGATGATAATTGGAAACAACTGCCCCCTTGCGTGGCGTCTCTGCGCGTTCCCGCGTCTCCTCATGTCCGGAGCCTGGCACCGGCGCGCGCGCCCCCGCGTGTTGCCTGACTGTGCCGTGCGCTCGGAGCAGCAGCAGCAGACAGTCGCGGTGAGATCAACTGCGGCTCCACGGAGACACGGGTCCACCTCCACTCCGCCGCGTGGACTTCCTGGGCGCTTTGTCTCACGCGCGCGCGTCTCCCCGTCAGACGCGCGGGGCTGTGTGTGAGATGCGAGTGGGATAGGGGGGTTGGGGGCTGCAGTTCGCAGAGGTTCGTTGAGGCAGCAGGAGAACTTTGTTCCTCCACGGGGCAGGGATGTCTCGCGTGGACTACATCGCGCCCTGGTGGACTTACTGGCTCCACAGTTTCCCTCACATCAACCTGAGGTTCCAGCCCACTGACAACAGCTTCCAGCCGGAGGAGGAGAACTACCAGCAGGTCAGTGGAGCAGGATGGGGCACGAGGCTTCATCATGTCCCTGGCAAACACACACACACACACACACACACACACACAGGCCAGGGCAATTTATATGTTTGGGGAGATTACTCATGACGCACTGCTGTGGAATCAGCTGAGTGTGTGTTTTTTTTCCCATCATATTTTCTTTTGTCTTCTGATTCCACTCACTTTTTTTTTACATTGTTGATGACAGAAGTGGTCAGGATGTCTGAATGTCCTCTGGTTCAGGAGCTGCATCCATCTCTGTGCACTCAGTTACTAATAGGTTGTGGGTGCGATCTGGTTGTGGTGTTGCAGGTTGTACTACTGTTTGGGAAGAAACCATTAAATCACATACTATTTGCTACTTTCAGAAAATAACAGAAATCTTCTCTTTGTTTTCTTGCCAATGGAGTCTGAGCATGCACACCTTAAATCAATCAATACTGCGAAAACCAGACTTGGCATCATTTTCTATTTGTTTTTAAGTGCGACAAATAAGTGGTGTTTGTATAGAGCTAGAGATGTGTTGAAATATCTGTGTCTGACCCACTGGAGTCAAAGTCTAACTCCAGAGGTGGCGACAGGAGCGTTTCACACAGCAGCAGAGTTGGCTGGGCTCAACCAGCTGGATGACTGATGACCTCCGTGTGAACACGTCAAATACTATGAATATTTTATTATATGTTGAATCTTTTAAGGAAGCAGCTTCGCCCCCTGTCAGTGCAGTGAGTCATATCCCGGTGAGAGCAGAGATGACATTTCAGTTTAGTGCTGCAGTGTCTTAAACACAGTCTCCAGGGTGAGGGTCAGGGGACTCTCACTGGTCCACGGGAGGTCCTCATGAGGGACGCAGACGTGTTTCCATTACGAAATGTTCACATAAAGTTGATGTAAATCCTCATTTTATGTCAAAGTTCACGGGGAAACGAATGAATTTCTCTGGATGTGTGAAGCTGCAAAGTTGCAAGTTGTGTTGTTGTATTTACTGAGGGTTATTCAAAGTAATACGTAAAAGTAAAAGGGACAAACTTTCTTTTGTGCTCTTGTTGCTTGCAAGTTGCGTGGTCCGCCTCTAAGTTGCGTTGACATACAGAATGTGTTGGCAATATTTTTGTCTCTTTATGGGTCTCCACCACCCTGTGTCTGACACATGTGGCTCCTGAGCTGCAAAATGCTCTGCTAGCATCCATAATAATAAGTCACTAGCTTTATCTGTTATTTGATGCTAACTGGGAAGCATCCAGTAATAACGAGCAGCTGCCATCTTTTTTTTTTGTCAGTCGACTCGATAGGTTTCGACTTGATATGAGACGACGGCACAACTGAAGCGTGTTTATGTCGCACTGTTGCCGGGAGAAGGCCGAGAGAGGCAGAGCCAGGGGGGAGAGGGGGGGGGGGGGGGGGCGGGGCGGGGGGGGGGGGGGGGGGGGGGGGGGGGGGGGCTGTTATTTTCTTCTCATGCTGCCAGTTTGCATTGTCAGTAGCACTGTGAAAGCACACACACACACACACACACACATGCACGCACACACACACACACACATACACAAAGGGCTATGGGGTGAGGGAACAGAGGGCGGTGAGTCTTGGAAGAGAGCTGCTCCTGAGAAAACATGACATTGCACAGACAGATAGAGGTAGAACCCCCCCCCCCCCCCCCCCCCCCCCCACACACACACACACACACACACACCACCACCTCCACCACCTCCACCACCTGTCTTGCCTTCAGCTTTTGTCTCTTGTTTCCTCACTGTCTTGGCTGCAGGGCACCACAAAACTAATACCACGGGTAATAATGTGCTGTACAAGCAATCAAAGGATGATTGCTTCCCCCCCCCAGAAGCACTGTGCGTTCTCGCGTTGTTGTGCATTTGTGAACGAGAGCTGAATTGTCATCACAATGAAGCCACTCATTTCTATGTAACACGTTGTAATGTGGTCAGCGGCGTACTGCAGGTGCCAGCAGTGGAATCCACTCCAGTTTGGGCTGATTGACGACAATGTAACAGTGTAACAGTGATTAATTAACAGTAATGTGGTTGTGTAATCGAGGTATGTTGTGTCCACTCCTCTCAATGTCAATGATTGACTGAGCGGGTGTGTTTGGTTGGTTGCTGCTGTGGAGAGCGTTAAGCAGCAGAGACACGCCTCCGGTCCAGGCCACATGCCGTGTCAGCTGGACTGGAATTGGCTGCTTGTACTGAGGGCATCATTCCTGGTGGATTCTTCAGCTGGCTTTGGACTATTGAATGTGATGGAATGCGAGGGGTCAGGATCTTTCTCTGTGCTTTGTGTGTGTGGTGGTGGTGGTGGGGGGTGTAGTAGTAGGTTCCTCACCCTCTGTCGGACATTGTTATTGTCAGGGATGGAATGCCAGTCAGCTGACCACACTTCTTCTACCATTTAATTTCTCTCCCCAGACAATAAATAAGCCATTCATCCTTATCTCGCTGGTGCATATTTAGGGAGTTGTCGCCTGTGTGTGCGTGAGTTCTTGCAGGATGCAGAAGAGGATCTGCTGATCTCCTCAGCGGTCACTCAGTCCTCCACTGGCAGCTGAGTGAGATTGTGAAATGTGTTTCGCTGCTTCCTCTTCTCCACCTTCTGAGGCCTACAGAATCGAAGGGCAGAAACTTAAAAGGTCTGAAGCGAATGTAGGACAATGGCCTAGTTTCCCTAGTATTTGTGCGTTCGACACACATCATGTGTAGGTCAACAGGCCCTGGACCGTCTGACTTCCCTTCCCATTTCCTGCTTCGCCACCCAAACAAGTCTGTGTCAGTCCTTGTCCGTCACCACATGTGGTTGTCCTCACATCCAACAAGCCGTGTTGCCGTTCTTCCCATCATCATCATCATCATCATCAAACGAGAAATGAGAAATCTTTTTTTTGGGGGGGGGGGGGTGAGGTAATAAACGGAGATAGTCAGATGATTTAGATGAAAAGATTGAGGCCACTTGGCGTTTAGGTATGGCCATACATTAAGTGTGAAGCCGGCAGGTTGTTTGCCTGGATTTGCATATAGACAGGAGCACAGTTCTGTCGACACTTCAGCAAAGTCAATACTGTGGGCCAGGAAATTACAGATTAAACACACAAGCTGTAAGTGAAAGAGATGCTGATAGTGACTAAAAACACCAGTGATGTCATCATCGTGAGCCGTTACGTCATGCAAACGAACTAAAATACAATTTATAAATAAGTAACAAACATTGTACATAATTAAAGATAATAATAAGAGAATATTATTACACAGAGTTGTTGCATATTTGCAGCAACTCCGGTCATTGATGACACAATATCCTCTCTTCCCGTCTCGTCACTGTTTACTTAATGTCCAGCTCCGACACGTCCCTCTGGAACGCTTTTATCCTGCTCTCACCGCGGCCCGGAATGATACGACACAAATGAACAAGCCGCTGTCAGACTTTTCAATTACGGGAGCGAAGCACACACTCTTAACGCACCCGGCCTTCGTGCTTCAGCTTCTCTGGGAACAATGTTCCAGCCGAGTGCATCCGGACAGCTCCTCCTCCGGACCTCTCTGCCTGTCCCCTTATTGTCTTTGTTTTCCTCTTTTGTTCATCAGCATTTCCTTCACGCTTCCGCCTTTGTCTGTTTAAATGGACGTTGTGTAACAGCTGTTCGTGCGGAAGATCCATTTAAACGTGTGGGGGGTAAAATACATAATTGCCAATTATGTGCTCGGAGTTCTGCATCTATTGTTGCCTGATAAACTGCTGTTGTTATTTTCCCATTACACTCCGACATTGATTAATAATTCTGATTTCATGCTGTGAGCGTTTGACTGCATGTTCGCCGTCAGGCCGCGCGAACATCATACCTATTGGACTGATTACAGCTGATTTCCTAAGTAAATGCAGATGGCGTGCGGTGGTGTTTGCCGTGTTTGGTTTGTGTGTAACGGGAAAATGGAAAATTATGACTGGCAGCGACTGAAAACCCATTATCTGTTCAGCTCCCACAGCCACTCTGATTGTGCTCAAGAAAAATCAATCCTATATCTGCCACTTCTTATTTCCATGCTCCTTATCCCACCTCAGTCTCTCCGGTTGATTGCGTAACCTTATTGTTCAACGAATGATCCATCCTATGAAATGTGTTTCTTGCTTTTTTTGTATCACAACAGGCATCTTGTTTTTGCATCATGAGTAGTGTCCCCCCCCCGGCTCTCCAGAAGGTCATTAACCCCAATCTGTCTCCACAGTGCTTGAAGCCAGTGATTAGCATCACCTGATTGGCTGGATGGTTCAGGCTGAGCTCTGTTCTAATGAGGCAGCGCGCGTCCATGTACCTCATGTTGATGGAACAGTATTTAAACAGGATGCAGCAGCGGTGAAAGCGACCATAGCAGCATGGCGCCGGGTTGGGATTGTTTGGGGCTCCTCTGTGTTTCAGCTTGAGCAGTAAGACTCTCAGATGCCAGTAACAGTGTGTCCACTTGGCAGCTCCATGTGAACTGGGACGAGTGGGATATTGCAGCCGCATTCCCCCTTCAGCAGAGACGACAATCAAAGAGAAAAGTCGGCTCTGCCTGGAAGGTGGGGGTTGGGTTTCCTTTGTTGTGGGGGGTGTAGCATCAAAATCGTGACCCCCTGGCTCCCCCGAGGGAAGGGTCTGGGCTTCGGGTTCGGGGAGGGTGTCACGGGAACAGGGAGATAACATGCTTTGTTGCGCACCAGAGATGCCGCATAAGCACGGGACAAGCCAAACGATTCTCTTTGCCAATAAGCCGCAGGAAGTGAGCGGGGGCCATACCCCCACAAAGCAGAGGCCGTCGGTCTGTCACGGCAGAAAGCGAGAGGTCAACAAGAGAGTGCAGCATCACAGATTTCAAGGGTTCCTGCCCCAGTGAGTCCTTCCCTCTCCCCTCATTCAAATCCCACGGGTCACTTTACTGTGACTTAATGGCGTCCCAGCTGTTAACATGAGCACGGCCCAGCTGAGTGCACTCTGCTGTGAGGACCCCTGGTTCCCCGGAGCATTCACCTGAGTATCACAGAGGCACAGGCAGCAGCATGAAGGATGATGGCTCCATTGATCTATAATAAGGGGGTGGGTGCCATTATAGCCAAGATTTTTCAAAGTACATAACAACCCTCATTCAACCCTTGTATGTGCAACACAGATGTGTGTCCACGTATGTTCTATGTCAATATGATGCAACATAAGGAAACGTGGCGATACTGAAGTATAATAATTAGTAAAAATATTAAGTAAAATATAGAATATAAGCTATGGCTCCTGCTGCTCGCCAGGCCTTGACCTTTAACGCGCAGCATCTTTCTCCTTTATCTGATCTGACATCCGTTTAACCCATATCATGTCAAAGGAATGTTACTGTCCGTTCAGGCCACACGCGCACACACACACACACACACACACACACGCACACACACATAGGGCGGAGTGGTGCGCACTGAGCCTGGAGACCTCCTCCGCCTACGCACAGCTGTCTGCCACCTGCTTTGGAGCAGCCATGCTGGAGAAATCCACTTCATATCACTTAGCGTGCGTTTAGCGCCGCGCTCCAAACTTGGGGGACGCCACTGTAACATGTTTTGGTCCTGCTCAGCAGATGCACTGGGACAGATGGAGATGCTCTCCAGCTCTATATATTAATTATGGCCACTGCTGGTGTTTTAGAATGCGATGTTTTAATGGGCGCCGGGCATAAGGCATGAAGTGCACCACTTACACTGCTGTGAATTTGCATCTGTCCTGACAACATCCAGCGTCTCCTCCATGTTCCTGCCTCTTCTCATCCTGCTCCAATAAGGCGTCCATTTGAACAGTGCAGCGCTCATCAGCTGTATCCAGGTCAGATATTCTGGTGGAAAAACTGGTTCTCTGTGAGAAATCGCTGTGCAGCGTTGTTCCCATGAAATGATGTTGAAACTGCTGGACTGTGAAGCATCGATTGTGTTTTTTTTTTTTCTACATCTCACCCCCACACAACTTGAATTGACAGTGTCAGTGGTATTTGTGTTGAAAATAAAGTGCTGGAAAGGCAGCATCCCAGTGCACAGTTAAATGGAAATGACTTTTTTTGAAGTGAAAATAAATAAATATGAGTGGGATGAAATGGATTTGTCAGCGTGAGGTGTCCAGTATGTTTTTGTTCTGTGGAGTGGTATGTGCCATTTTTATATTACAATATAAATATGATATACATATCATAGTACAGGTACACACTGTGTACAGCATGACGAGATTTGGGTTCACAAAGCTATCAGTCATGTTACATTACATAACACCGAATTACGACAAATCACATCACATTGAAATGCAACATGCCAGATCACATTACATGACGTGACACGACTTCTTCTGTTGTTTAGTGGCGGTTGGAAAATTACTCCACCCCACACACACACACACACACACACACACACACACACACATACACGCATACACACCACAACTCAGACGTATTAAATCAAGCAGCACTTCATCAAAAAAAAAAAAAAAAGACCACACTCACTCTTGCGCCACACACTCACTTTCTCAGTTATTGATTTTTTTTTTTTTTTGGATCCTTGATGTCTGGAGACCACTGAGAGGTTTCTTCTTCATATCACACTGTCAGTACGACTGCTCTGCTGGGGAAAGTTACCTCCACTCTTATTTTTAAATCCGTCCGCTTGTCTGCTATTTCCCAGAAGTCTTTGCAGTGTGGGTCATGACCAGCATGAATGTCTGTTTATCTGTCTGTCCACATCTGTGCTGTCGTCCTCCCACTGGCTTCCATCATACCTCTGATGGGACGTGGGGGAGTATAAATGACCCAGTCTCCTTTGGGTCACTTCTGCTTCAGGCTGTTACTGCTTCTTTATGTCTTTGCCTTTGTCTAGTGGGTGTCTGGCTGTGTGTGTGTGTGGACCTCTTTGTGTGTCGTTGTGTTTTTCTCTTTGTTAAAATCTACTCTTTATTATGTCATTACTATTATTATGAGTAGGCACAGAAACCAATTCAGTAGTAAAATAGCCATGATGTGATTGTTATTTACAGTGGGGACAGATGATAGTGTCTGTGAGTAACAGATTGCTCAGTAGTTCCTCTGATTTTTTTTTTTATTCTGTTTTTCCATCAGTCTGCCTTGGAGCTTGTGGCTGATTAGTCTTCTCATACACTTCCTCGTCGTGCTCCTTTCTTTTTTTTTAAATACGCCAAGGAATCAGAGTCTGATGTTTGCGTTCTGTGATGAGAAAACCACAGCGTTATGCAACTCTCCAGCCTGGGGGCAGAGTCATCTACAGTGGGAAACTGGGCCGTGCACTGACTAACGAAGAGACTGTCTGAAGAGGGTGTGTGTGTGTGTGTGTGTGTGTGTGTGTGTGTGTTTCTTTATCTCGCCACTTTCTTTCCTCACTCTCATCCACACCCTGCTTTCTCAGTGTTTTAATCACCAACAATATTCCCTCTATAAATCTGTCACCCTCTGTAACACACACACGCACACACACACACACTCCCTCTTGGGGATCGCCTTCCTGCTCAACTGGATCTTCCTTCCTTTCTTTCCCGTGTCATTGCCTGCAGCCTCATGCTCACCCCACCCCCTGTCTGTTCAGACCACTGACAGAAGACAAAGCATGGAGGACAGCGTGACTGGCCTCTAGAGTTCCCAATGAGTATTTAAAGTGAAGGGCGTTCATGCGTCGATCCTGTTTTCAATGGGGAACGACTTTGGTGGTCAAGCTGGAGAGTGGAGTTTACAAAAAGGGAGTGATTCCACTCGAGCTGGTAAAAGATAAATGGTGTTTTTTTTTAACGTAGTGGAAAGTTGAAGCACATGGAAAGTGATGTTTCCAGGATGGGGGGGCTCTGTGTGCATCCCGCCGCCGAATGGATGCTGCATAATTTAGAAACCATTATTTTTGCACCTGATGGAGAGAGGTTGGAAACGTGAAAGCGTCGTCCCGACTCTTTCCCATTCCCTCTTTTCCGCGCTGCCTGGCTGCGGCGGAATCACAAGACCCAGGCGTGGACATCAATCCGGGCCTGTCACATGCTGCCTAATTCAAATCGGCTCCGATAATTCGCCCTTTCACTCCCATTTTCCCTCCCCGTCTGCAAGGGCAGTGACGAACCTGCACGTTACCATGACGATGAGAACAGCCGGGTGGCCCAGCGTGTGAGCATTCACAGGAGCCCCCCCCCTCCTCCTCCATTCGAACAATCTGTCTCCCACCCCCCATTCATATTATCCACCTGCTCCCCACATCCCCCCATGTTATTTACTGAGTTCAACTCAATTACATCCAGTTTACACCGACTCACATCACTCAAGCCCCCGACAAGGTGCACCTCTCCGCCAGGATCTCTTTGTCTCACCTTGGCGTTGTTCATCCGTCAGAGCACAGCCATTAACACGTTTACAGTCAGTGACTCCAGCCTCCAACTTTCTGCTGCTGCTTTTGTTTGTTGTTGTTTTTTTTTATTTCATCGTCTTTTTGTCGACCAATCTGCGACCGTCTCCATTAAAAGCACGTGGCCGTGAAATGGGACAAGACGTGGCACTGCGCCCCAACAGATGGGGCAGCAGAGAGAGGAGCGGGGGTGCAGAGCAGGAGTAGAGCAAACGAGTGAACGCAAGACTCGGATTTCCACATAAAAAAAAATCACAAGCTGTATATTGCATGGATTTTGCATGGGTGTTTTGAATCTTTTATTGGCTGAGCTGACAGGATGAGGACTCTCTTACATTGTAAACAGCTGGTTTGAATTTACGCCAGGATTTTTCCCTTTTTTTTTTTATACAGCAATCACTCATAATCCTTTAAATTCTTCCATTTTGGTATTGAATCCCGCTGCTTGATTTACAGGACACATGACATCACAGCATGTGAGCAGATGGTTCAGCACCAGAAAGACTTCAGACAAACTAAAAAGGAAGGGCAAAGGGGGGCGGGGTGGGGGGTGGGGGTGGGGGTCTTGAATAAACCCTTCTGTTCTGCTGCAGAATCCATTCCAGGCTGTTAGGACAGTCTTGTTGCTATTTTTGTCACATCTCCCGCAGAAGGTGGGATTGGGGCTAAAAGAGGAATGAGAGGGAGGGAACGTATAAGGAGGTGTCAGGAGAGGCTGATAACCGGCTCCCAGAATGCACCTGGTCTTTGTTTGGGGGGGGGTCGGATTAGAGATGTTTATTAGTTCCTTATGTTTTTTGTGCGTCAAAGAACACAACTGTCACATTTTTTATGTGATTAACTCTTGTCATTGTGAGATTTGATCTTGTGGGGCTAGAATGGAGGACGATTGAAAATTAAGGAACCATTTTTGAAAAAGGCCTAATCATTTATTCAGGTTAATGCTTAAGTGCATTGTGTTGTGATGGTAATTTTATTCAACTTTTTTATTTATTTAACTTTTGTCCCCCAACTCTCTTTTGCTCCGCTGCGTTTCCGAATTCAATCCTCCTGGACTAGCGTCACTATTGAAACTGTTCCCAAACGTTAGTAATCCAATAATGTAATTATGTTACACACTAATGAGAACTTGTGCTGAGCGTCCAGCTCACATAGCAGCATCTGTCTCAGGCTTTGTGTAACGCTGACCTGGCGTAATGGGATACTGTTATTGTTACCACCTGTACTCACTTTACATCACTAAGGTAGAACGCAGGACTTGTGTGTTTGGAATGTGCTTTTGTTTTTGAAGTTGCCATCGACATTGTTTACACTGTTTGTATGTGTAGTTGGAGTGCCTGTGGGTGTGTGTGTGTGTGTGTGTGTGTGTGCGTGTGTGCAGATCTGTTTTCTCGTGATTATTTATCAATATTGCCACACATATAATTTAATATAAATGTATATAGCTTATGTTAATCAAATTTCCCCTGTCATATGATGTCATATGAGAAGTGATGTCATAACTAATAAGATTGGTAACATGATCTACAGCGTACTTGCTCTGGCCAGTCGTTCACGCTCATGATCATGTGTTTTAAAAAAAAATAAAAATAAAAGCACCATTATTTTTTTCCGTTTTCTCTCCTGGTGATGTGTACTGCTGAGGAAGTTTTGGGCATACAGGGTAACCTTCATTCCCAGTGATTCCCACTTTTCTGACTCTGTATCATGTCACCCCCCCCCCTCCAGTCTCTCATATTCCTGGCCTGTGTGGTGGCAGCGGGGCTCGGCCTCAATCTGCTGTGTCTGGCCATCTACTTGAGCTGTTTGTGCTGCTGCCGCAAGGAGGAGGAGGAGGAGGAGAGCAAGAAGCCCAGCTCCTGCTGCGTCACCTGGTCCGCGGTCGCCGCCGGCCTCATCACATGGTGAGAGAGTCAGCTCTTATGCCGAGATACATACTACTACTCACATACTAGTACATGACGTGGATATTAAAACTGGATATTACGTACAGCACAAATAATAATGGGTTTCCTCATGCTTGTAAATAACATTTACAGACTATAAAGTTAATTAAGCGTAGCCTGTTTATTTTTGCATATGTTTGTATTGCTGGACGGATCATGCAACCCAGTGCAGAATGCAAATTACATATGGAAGGTAAAAAAGTCAACTTTTCATTAGTTCCACTAGCGCAGAGCTGGTGTTATAAGACTATAATATATTTCAAGCTCAGTTATTAAGGGGTATGCACCATTTGAACTTGTTTAATTTGCAATTTGAATTATTTAAATGAGAATAAATCAGAGGAGGACGACTGTTTCCTTAGTTTTCGGATAAAGCCTGTGACGTTAACGAATGTAACGATGGAGGAGCAGAGTGTGGCTGTGATTTATTTTGGCTGCTGGGTCTCATTAAGTCTACGGTGAACTGAAAAGTTTCCCCAATGTAAATTGACATTATGTTTAGCCCCAATGAAGATGATAGCAGTGTTTTGCCCTTTAGCTTCTACACAGACAATCGTTACTTTTTAATTTTCCTGACATTCTGACATCCAGCTCGCTCCGCAGCAGACACGCCGTGACATTAACCATCACAAACGTCAAACTACAGGGGCAAAGATTATAGGCTTTCTTTCCTATTTTTATTCAAGAGCATGGAGTTTCCTTTTAAGAATATTATTTCTTCATTTCACGCTCCCCCCGCCCCCCCTTCTCTCTCTCTAAAACTGTCCTGGTTTGCTTGCAGATGTTTTCAGTGGCTGCTCTAAACTGTTTGTCTGCACTCCGATATACTGTTGTCGTACCCAAAAATCCACTTCGCATCCTTCTCCTCATGTTCAGGCTGCTTGTATTTATTTGAAAAACGTGGATCGGAATGGAACGACCCCATTAGCCAGGTGTGACGGTGACTTAGTGAGGATGAAAACCAATATTTAATCTTCCTTATTGCTGGTTTTCCACCTGACAGCGAATCCGTTTGCACAGTTTCTCTGAGGGCATCTGATATAGTCACTGGTAAGCATCTGCTCATCTGCCACAGCATCAGACAGCTGTAATTCACAAGTAAACAGGAACGGATGATATTGGATGCGTGACCCTGTGTCACATCTGGTTCTGCAAACTCTCTTAACCGTGACATCTGTAGGAGGCAGTTTGATTCATGGTACAATATTTCTGTAAACAAAGTATTTTTCTTTGTTTATATAGCGCATGTTTTCTGACACTGAAAACAAAGATGTTTCAGTTACACTTTAATGAAGTGACTAAAACACATGGACTAATGCAACATCAGCCTATCAGATCACCAGATCTCACCCTCTGGCAACGACGCGAAATTAAAAACCAGAATCAAAATACTATATGCTATGTAAGCATATATGCACTATACTCTGTGATTTATTATCAGGATGATAATGAATGAAACCACCTGTAACTCTCTGCTCCCAGAAACAGCACTAAAGCACTAATCATGGCTTTAATCACTTGGCTCGGTTTGTGCACACTCAGCGGTTTTCCCTCTGTCCAGGGACGCAAGCGGCCCCTGGTGTCCCCGTCTCACGCAGTCTTCTGCTCTGCTCATGTTTCTGTTTAAAGTCCTGCTCCTCGCTGTGATTTTCATTATAATAGATCCTCAAGTTAACCTGTAGCCATTGCCTGTGCCATCGTCCCCAGAGTGAACCCATGCAGGCACATACAGTACTCCACATAGAGAGGCTGTGAGGCGACAGCCCTAACCACTGCACCACTGCCGCCCTCATTGACTTTTTTGTGGTCACATATCTTTAGCAAATGTCAATTTATAACTTTTTACTGCAGCTCAGGCCTTAAATTTTGTTATTTTGGAGTTTTGTCAGCTGTAAAAAAAAAAACAAGGGCGCATGCATGAAATATTCAAGGTTTTGCTATTTGTGTGTTGTATCACTGGCCTGCTGCATATTCAGAGGATTTTTTTTTTCTCTCGTGGCCCCTGCTGAGACTTGAGGAGGACGGGGGGGAAATTTAAATTCATCTCTTTCCTGAGTCTGTTTAAAGCAGCTGAAGGACTTTTTTCTTCTGCAGGCTGGAGCCTCTTTCTCTACGCTCCCTTCAACCAGCCAATAGTCCACTTTGTCATTTATCAACCAGGTCTATGATCTAACCTCACTGTGAGTTACACTGTGCATGCATGAATAAGCAGCACTGTTCTCCCCACTTCCTTATATAAATGATGGTAAATAACACTTTATTTTCAATCAGTAAAAAAAAAATCTGTTAATAACAACTAAGAAGTAAAAAATAATAATAATAATAATTCCTTCCCATTTATGCATTATTGTTGAATGTGGACACAAAAAGAAGAGCAAACCTCATATTTATTTATTTTTTATCTCCTGTCTTGCAGCGTTTGTCTTGTTGCCCCGCTCGCTGCTTTTGTGTCATATTATTTGTTGTAAACTGTCTGTCCTCCTGTCTGCCTCCAAAAGAAAGATCCAGTGCCTGCTCGGCTTCCTGTCAGCGTGTCTCTCTGGGTCTGTCGGTGTCTGTCACTTCCTGTCCTCCTCCGAACCCATGACTTTATTTCTGCCTTCTCCGCCTTTGACGTGTCTCGCTCTCCTGTTGACGCTGAGCCCACTGAGTGGGAGGTTGTGCCTACAGGGCGTCAGTTAACGAGAGTCTGTCCTTTTGATACTAAATAGGAAAATAACCCTGTGGTTCTCCACAACGCTGAAACAAATACTAAGATCATTATAATTGGTTTTAATTCAAAGAGGATCAAAACAAACAACATGATATGTACCTTGTGTCTCACCTTAGATACCAACCATAGGAGCGCACTAGCGGTTAATGACCTTTGTTGCCATGGTAACAGTACTACGTCAGTTAGGCGCACGGACAACTTAAATAAGGTTAGAAAAAAAAAAGGTTATTACGGGTTCAGTTCAATAATAAAAATAAAATAAATAACATGAATCACTGGGTCATGGGTAAAAGACACAGCAAAGAAGAAGAAACTGTTACTGTTACAGGTACGAACAATTATTATGGTTTGTTGGATAAGGGAAGAGAAACTCGTACTTAAAATGAACTAGGGCATAAAATATTGATATATAATCCCTATAATAAAGTCAGATAGCTGTGTACTGTATCTGTTTTGCACTATTTCTCTCTCTCTGACATTGATTATCAGACAATGTACCGTTTTCTTGGTCAAAACTATGGCGTCAGCGTATGAAGCAGCTACAGCCAATGTAATCCTATACAACAGCTACGCAAAACATACAGCTTATATTTCGTCAATGTGAGTCCACTGTATTGATTCGTGTCTGTGGCAGTGTTAGAGGCCATAGCCAGCGCTGCTGTAGGACTGTGTTATGTTTCACTTCAGTGGCTCTTGGGACAGAGACGTGTTCGGGGTCAGGTTGTCACCAGAGCACTTGTGGTAATGACCGGTGAGTCAGAATAAACAGTTTTCTCCAGCAACCACTGCACCACATCTCATTATAAGATGAATTCAGTTACTGTGTGAAGCTGTGAACGAAAGCTGTGTCATTAAGTGATTGATTTCCCTGAAGATTAATGTTTTATTTCATAAAGGGATAATAACGTGTCAGCTGAGGCAGGATGCCCCCCCCCCCCCAAAAAAAAAGCTGTGGAAAACCCTGAAAACATTTTACTGCAGGCTGGTACCAGCGTGAACTTTGACCTTAAGCTCTTCACACTAGCTGCACTTGATAATGCACCATGATCACAGTTTTGTGATCACGCCAAAATGTTGTGTTGATGCTGTTTTCTGTTGTGCCACACTATGTCTTTTGTATATTTTGACTTCAGGGTTGCACAGACAGACGAGATCAGTCCAGTCCTGGGCATTGACAGGCCCAGCAGTGCTGCTGTCGTCGCCTGTCCTCCTCAGTTTATTACAGGCTCACCTGTCCCTCTCCTCTCCCCGCAGCGTTGCAGTGGGTGTGGGTTTCTATGGCAACAGTGAGACCAATGATGGTGTGTACCAGCTGACCTACTCCTTGTACAATGCCAATCACTCGCTGGGCGGTGTGGACAGTCTGGTAAGTAAAACACATAACAGTGACACTTCAATATGTCCAAATTACACACACACACGCACACACACACACAGAAGAAGGAAAGCCCAGAGGACACAGTTTGTTTTTATGATGTTTTCACCACTACACACAGATTTATAGCCTCTCCACACAAAGATTCTTACTTTCAGACATCTCTCCCTCTCTCTCTTTCTCTCTCTCTCTCTTTCTCTCTCTCTCATCCTCTCTTCCCTGCTCTACCATCTCTCAGCCACTGTGGCCTCAGCGGGAACAAAGACCTACCATGTGTTTTTTTTTTTATTGTGCGCTCGATCCTTGTCTATTTTTATCTGCCTCACTTCCCATCTCACAGACGCCCAAATGCATCACAGTTGGAAATGTCACACACGTAACAGGGCACTTCCCTCATTTCAGGCACAGTTGGAACACATTGCTCTGAACAAGTGTATCTGTCGTGTAAACATTATTCATGAGAGAAGTATTTAGCATTTGCTTTTTTTGAGCCTTGTAGTGTAATAAAGGATTATTATTGATGACCCACACTTTAATCATATACTGTGCCATATTACAGGTTGTTGTATGTGTGCGTCGGAGCAGCAGTGGTTCCTCTGCGACTTGCTGTAGGGATTAATTGTCTATCAGTGTTAATGCACATTAATGTAGTGGTATGTGATAGTGACTCAGTATGGCCTCGGCGATAAACCGTGAACACTGTTCTGTGCCAGACGTCTCACACTGACGATAAGTGAAAAGCCATCTCCACCCATCGTAATGGAGAGTAGTTAGTCGCTGTTTGACATTGAACGTGTCAGATTATAAATGATTCCGACCGGGAAGCTTGTAAGACCACTCTGAGTCAGCAGGGATTAGTCCTCGTGCGATGTGCATTTGCATTAACCAGCTGACGCGGATCATGAACACGTTGATGTTTTCATCTCATCGATATGACGACAACTTAACGCAGGAGGATGCAAACAGAGACAGACTGCTTGTTTATTAATCTTTTATGGCACTGCAAATTAATACCATGTTTTCACGCTGACGCATAATCAGACATGTTGGCCTTTATCTTAGCATCTCCCCCGTGTGTGTGTGTGTGTGCGTGAGTGTGTGTGTGTGTGTGGGTCGATGCAAGCGGCTATAGACTGTTAAGGAGTCCGGTTCTTGAGCAGGACAAAGAGCCCAGTGTGCGACACACCGTTCCCAGCCCCCCTCTCACTCCCCCCCACCTAATCGAGCATGAGCCCAGGAGACAAAGCACCGTGACAAGGAGCAATGCTGGTCGGCGTGATTGGCGGAGTCAGGACTGAAATCGGCATTGAAACCACTGACAGCGAAGGCCCCAGTGCCCTTTGGCCCACACAGACGCCTTTTCGCCTGAGTTTAGCAGCGAGTTAGCCTCTATAGACTCAGCGTGGGAGAGACAAAGGAAGGAAGTTAGACTCATTCTCAAGAGATCTCTTTTTTTTTTACCCCCTCAGCCGCTGGTGAGACCTTGATTAGTTACAGTCTGGAATAAATGCCTCTGATGTGTTTGTGAACGCACACATTTGTGCACACACAGAAACACCGTCCATCTTGATGAGACTGTGTATGAAGCAAAGCGCTCGCACACTGAGGGATTTGTGTTTTGACGTAGAAAAACACATCATCCCAGCTATGAAATCTGACCACTTGCCAGGCTGCTGCTTTTTTCCAAGCCCTTAATGGGACTGATGTGACATTTGAAGTGTTTATCGGACTCTAATAATAAACCTTATTGTTTGGAAATGGGTGTTGGGTCCATGTCTGGGTCAGTCAGGGAACACTGGACCAGAAATGGAAGTTGGCCCAGTGCATAATTACCAGAGTGCACATTTCCACACCAATTATAGAGCTTTTGCAATGATGGAAAATAATTAGCTGTTATTAGCCTTTTTTATGGGGAGTGGTGATGATTCGGAAAAAAAAAATCACCAAAAAATCATCATGATGTGGAATTCATCAGTTGTGCCATATTTTCATTCCCATTCAGGAAGATTGAAAACCCAGACCAGGAGGAGTGATGGGAAAGTAGTCGTAGTGTCAGTAGGTCAAAGGTCATCTCTGACGCCACACCACTTTCTGCTTTCGATCCTCTCACTTAACTAAGGTTTCTTTTTCATTCGTTCTTCACAGTGTCTCATCCATAATCCATAAAATCCATAAATATCTGCGAGTCCTCTCTGCAGCGTAGCCTCTCTGCACAGCGAACACCTGAGAGGAGAACGAGGTGGGAGCGAGGAATATATTATTGAAGAGATGTTCTGCAGAGCTTTGTTGCCGGGCAGTGAAGGCGTTCGGATCTTTGAGTTGACCGAGCTGCAGATGCACTTAAGACCCATGTTCCATCACACGCTCCAGTGACCTCGTTCACTCTTAATTCAGGGAAGTCTCCTCACCATCAGGCAACAAGGATACAAAACCTTTAAAACCAAACGACTCGAACAACAAGCTGTTTTCTGTTTCCGTTAAGAGTCTGACATTTTAGAGCTGGTTTTGTGTCTCAAATTAGAACTGTTCTCTTGCAGCTGCTCTGTGCTTGATGCCCCGTGAGTCATCTCTGAAGCATCACCTCCACAGAGGCCATGTATCAGCGCCATCGGGCCTCAAAGTTAGAAATCAACTTTTAGAGAAAGAAGTGGAAGAGTAGTTCTGTGGCGTCTGAGAGGATGTGTTGTGAACAAAGAGAGTCTTTTTTCAGCCTTGATGCCGCGAGATGATGAATGATGGTTGAATACGCTTCCAGTTTTATCATTTAATCGTTGAGCCAGTGCTTGGAAACGACTATGACGTCATCGCACAACCCCACATACCATAATAAGTCCACGCTCATGTGAACCAGAACTAAACATAATGCCTATTGATCTGTGTTTGTCCTCAAGCTGAAGTCTGCATTCCATATTTGACAGCATAGTGTATCACAGTTTCCTGTTTTTGTTTTTTTTGTTGTTGTTTACCCTCCAGCATGCAGAAATGAACATGGCACAGTTCTATTTAGAGCTCGCAGCACGCTGTGCGTTCAGAAAACGCTTATACACATCAGACGGAGATAAAGCCAGAGCAGACTGGGACTGGGACCCGCGTCCTCTTGATCGGCGCGGATCACTTTAACAGCCAGGGATCAGACTGAGGCAGGATTGGCTGTCTCCCCCGTCGTTTGAGATAAGACTCAAACACAGGAGGCGAGCATCAGATACATGCCGTCGTTTCTCATCTGCGATTTAATCCTCTCACTGTGAGGAGGAAGCTGCAATCGAGAGATGAGCGATGATAACAAACCGCACAGGCTTGTCTCTGTGCCTGTGACTCTGACTGGCTGACTCAGCGTGCCTTTGTTTTGCCGTTTAAAATATGACGGTCGCTATGCGTCAGAACTTTATGTTTATTAATATGTGCAAATACTTAAATGGTTTAAGAAAAAAATAGCCAATTGATTGATATTTCAGTTTGTTTTTATCATGCCTGTGGGGGCACCAGAGAGCACTTTCAAATTCCACATAATCAAGCCTTTAAATTTAAAATATTAAAAATATGACTTTTTAAAAGATTAAATTAATGAAATGAATATTAACGTATGAATACATTTGATATGTTTGAAATCATATCATATAATTTATGATAAGACAAGTATTGTTGAAAGACAAAAATGCCTTTTAATGTGCTACAACAAATTATATGGAAATTATCTGGTCAGTCATGTGTCACTTTTTTATTTATTTATTTATTTATTTATAGGTCTTTTCACTCTGTTTTTCCCTGTAGGCTTGTTTAGTGTGGGCTGCGCAAACCCAACAAACGACATCCACACAGCGTCTGAGCGCCAGCAAACCCAGTCCCTCACAAACACGACAACAATATGAGTCGTGTCTCCTGTGAATGCCAAGTACCCGCAGCTGAATGCCAGCATTTATTCCGCTTTTTAATTATCGAGCAGCAGGATGTATGTCCCTGTAAACTATTTCTGCCTTTTGCAGAAGTAATCAAACCAGTGGAGACCGGTTGTGTCTCTACACCCCGTACATACTGTATCATATGATCCTGGAGAGTTTGGCTGATGAGGGGGAAAAAAACTGATGTTTCCAAATAATTGAGTCAGTTGCTTTTAGTATCACATTTCCCCATGTGGAACTTGAACAGTCTGACATATAATCTGTCTCATGAATGTCAGTCTTTGGAAAAAAAAACAGCAATTAGAGCATTTGTGGGGAAAAAAATCCAAACCGGAAAATAGGCCATTTCACCTCCGGCCTTTGGCTGTTTTCCAAGCTGAGAGTTCAGTGAAAATGGGCCTTTTCTCCAACACCCACAGTCACTATTCCAGCCCGCCCACCCTGTGAGCCGCTGATTGGCAGCATGGTATTGACCATTCTCACCTTGGGCCATTATCTTTTTTTAATTATTCGTTTATTTATTTATTTTTTGGAAGCCTTTGTCGTTGTAGCGTTGACCCCTGAGCGTGTGCAGGATTTTGTTTAGTGATTCTGTTCAGTACTCAGAAAAGCATGAGGAAAAGAAAAAACCCATTGTGTTACAATATTATCATCTCCACCAACTTTGCAAACCATATTGTTTGTCATTATTATACATGTAGATATGTTGCATTTCTAAACACGGATATTTACATTTGTATTTAAAATGATGCCCTGACGTTCTTGCTTGGTCTTCCTCTCTGCTGTATCTTTCATCTCACCCACCACTTCCTGTCCTCCCGTGCCCGACAGGTTACAGGCACCATGGGCAGCATGAAGAGTGGTCTGCACCAGCACCTCGCGAGGCTGGACGAGATCTTTGCGACGCGCGGCGACTACGTGCAGACCCTGCAGTTCATGCAGCAGTTGGCTGACAACGTGATCAAACAGCTGCTGGGCCTGCCTGACTGGGAGGAGGCTAAAGTGGACCTGGCAGCCATCGCTGATCAAACGGCAAACGTAGAGTACTACAGGTGAGAGGAAACAGAGGAACGCACGTTTCTGTATTCAGCAGTACATATGTACATTTTTATATGGTCTTGATTATATATTTTTTTCTATATCTATCTATCTATCTATCTATCTATCTATCTATCTATCTATCTATCCATCTATCCATCTATCCATCTATCCATCTATCCATCTATCCATCTATCTATCTATCTATCTATCTATCTATCTATCTACGACGGGCAGCTGCGTTTGTATTGATCTGTAATGTGACTCCACAGCTCAGTTACCCCACGTAGCATCACACAACCACCGACAGGTTACAGGCACCATGGGCAGCATGAAGAGTGGTCTGCACCAGCACCTCGCGAGGCTGGACGAGATCTTTGCGACGCGCGGCGACTACGTGCAGACCCTGCAGTTCATGCAGCAGTTGGCTGACAACGTGATCAAACAGCTGCTGGGCCTGCCTGACTGGGAGGAGGCTAAAGTGGACCTGGCAGCCATCGCTGATCAAACGGCAAACGTAGAGTACTACAGGTGAGAGGAAACAGAGGAACGCACGTTTCTGTATTCAGCAGTACATATGTACATTTTTATATGGTCTTGATTATATATTTTTTTCTCTATCTATCTATCTATCTATCTATCTATCTATCTATCTATCTATCTATCTATCTATCTATCTATCTATCTATCTATCTACCTACCTACCTACCTACCTACCTACCTACCTATCTACGGCGGGCCGCTGCGTTTGTATTGATCTGTAATGTGACTCCACAGCTCAGTTACCCCACGTAGCATCACACAACCAGAGCAGGCGTTCATGTGCCAATGAGCACTGGCTGCTGTGGTTTGGTTGTGGGAGCTTCTTCTGTGAACTCGTCCAGAAACATTTTGTGGACTTTGTAGGTTTGTCCTGTTACTTCACCCGGTCGTAAACCTTGACACGGCACACATTCGACTAAACCCATTCAATCCATTCCAGGAATTGCTCCACATTTATTTTATGAGCAGCCCCGGGCAAGTAGATCTAGGTTGTCTCTGAGTGTTTGATGGTGTCGACATCAGTGGATTTCTTTTTTTTTTTGAATGTGATCAAGTCCTTTGTCTCAGTCAGTGATACAGTCTGTGAATGCATCACACCCCTGTAACGTTGTAGGCTGTTGTTGTCTCCATAATACAGTATGTAACCCTTATGTGTAGCTGACACTGACCTCCGAGCTCTTAGAAGGGCTGTGTGTCTGGTTGTTTGTATCAACCTGTTGAAGTGAAGCCAGCACATTTAGAATGGCTCTCGGCTATATGTGTATGTATATGTAAATGTATATGACACTGTTTCTTGGAGAAAAGTGTTTTTCTATTATGCACAAATGTAAGTCTCAGTGTGCATGTTGACGTCTTGTGCTATTCCCCATCACGAACAGGAAAATGAAATGAGAAAGGAATGGCGAGGGGATGGTGGCGGGGAGAGAGAGGGGTGGAGGGCGATGATGGGGGGAGGGGAGGGAAAGAGCGAGTGAGAGAGAGGAGGCAGATTAAAGAGAGTGGAGAAGAGATGGAAGAATAAAGGGGAATAGATAAAGCGGGAGAGATGATAGAGATGTGGGAGAAGATAGGGGAGATGATAATCAAGACCATAAGAAGTCCATACAAAGTAATGTAGTGATGTGAGAGTGGGGAAAGAGAGGAAGATGGACACTGATGGAAAATGAATAGAAAGCTGTAACTGGAGCAGAATAAGGAAGTTTAATTTGACATTGATTGCAGATAACTAGCTTATAATGAAAATGTTTTCCTTGAACAAAACTCAGCCCATGCTTTGCCCAGACATTCACCACTGTCTGTCTGTCTGTCTGTCTGTCTGTCTGTGTGTCTGTCTGCAGATGGCTCACCTACCTGCTGCTCCTCATCCTGGACCTGATCATCTGCCTGCTGGCCTGTCTGGGCCTGGCCAAGCAGTCCCGCTGGCTGCTCACCACGTGAGTCCAATATCCCCGCAAAACGGAGCTATTTACAAAGACACAAGCTGCATTTTTTAAAATTTATATATAAATGACAGGAAGCAGTCTGCTCCATGCATGTGGTTTTATGTGTTTTACCATCCTGTACACCAGGAAAGACTGTAGAGGCAGGTCAGCACCGATAAGTGACTTTTAGTAGTATTATAGTACAGTATAATAATAGTAGTATAGTAATAAAAACAATAAAACAATCATTTTAGAAACAGTTTTTCCATATATAACAGTCAACTGAATGTGAATCAGGTTTTCAAAATAAAGTTCCTACCACCACATCCTGTAAACCAAGCTGTTAAGTATTGGATCCTTGTACAAACCATGTTAGATTTCACCATTAGCCTCTTAGCGTTGCAGCGGTAGGTTGAGTTCGCTGTGTTTCGCCGTCTCAATAGCTTTGCTTGCAGATTGGATGGATGGATGGAGAGCTGTGGAGATATGGGAGCGAGGCCAATTGATGTTATCGATATAACTTCCTGAAAAATTGTTATTCTTAACACTTGACCTGCTTTAAATGGCTCCAGACGTGAATTCCATTCAATATCAGGCCCAGTGAACTGTATGCACGCTCCAGTCCTCAGCTCAGAGTGGCCTGTTTAACCGTTTCCCATCCACTGTATGTGTGGTGGACTCACGCAGTGCGTGATCAATTATTTAGCTTTGTATTTTTAGGCCTTTTTTTTCAACTTAATATTTAATTGATTTTACCCTTTAAAAGTGTAAAGAAAACAACTTGAATAATTCATGAAAAAAATAAAAAAAACAACGCCAATAAATGTTGAAACAATAAACATGATACAAAAAGCTGTTGCTAAACAACATAAAAGATGATACGGCACAATGCACACAAATAGTCATATTTGTGTGCATATATTTAGTTATAGGCGAAGTGGATCCATCTCTGATGGAATGTGATTTTTTTATTTTTTTTCACCCAGGCCTCCGTTCATTCAGCCGAGCGTCACTCTGTCTCTCTCAATCAGTCATTTCGGGGAGTGTGCTGTGCCAAACTCAGCCACAAACCCACCCCCACTTCACCCTCCCACCCCTTCACACACACACACACAAGCTGAGTCAGTGTCAAGAGTGTCTGCCCTCCCAAGGGATGCTCACTTCCAGTGGAGTGGATGTGGTTGGAGGCGTTTGGGAGCAGATTACACTCTGGGGGCCCGCAGACTCTTTCCTGGTGCGTCTCATTGGCTGGCTTAGTGAACACACACAGTCACAGCTTAGACATGGAGATACAGGTCTGTCAGCAGTAGCTCCGTCCCATCCAGTCTCACAGTGCAAACATATTTCCACCTGCATCCTGAGTAGTCCGAAAATACCGCCTTGAACCCGCAGAGCGCGGCACAGGAACTACCGAGTGAACTGAGCCTGAAAATGTCAGGATGTAAATATGACATAAGCCGATTTTCTGCTCCGTTTTATGGATTTCCATGCTTGCGTGCCTCTTACGCACAAGGAAGTGGAGGCGGGGAGGAAATCATTTCCCTGGATGACAGTAATCATTAGAGCTGCCACGAGCAAGAGGAGTGAGCAGTAAAAGCAAGCAGTGCGAATCAGTGAGTTTTGCTTGCATTACAATAACATTAAATCATAGTGTTAACAAGGGAAGAAAGGGAAATATATGCTTGCTGCCTGGAGGAGTTGGTAAAAAGAGGCTCTGTGTGGGAAGTGATAACCTTGAACGTCCAAAGTACCAAGTCAATAACACACTGTGAGTTCAGCGACATATATTCACTGATGTATTCCATTTCTTCCAACATGATGTAGTGTGATTACATTTTTGCATGTGTGTGTGTGTGTGTGTGTGTGAGAGATAGATGTTCGATCATATTTTCCAAACTGTAACTCAAGCTTTAGTCACAGCAGGTTATTGACTTGAAAAAAAAATGATGATAAAAGGCAGGCAGTTTAAAGATGTACTATAAACATTAGCTATAGCGTTGTATCATAAATATATATATATATACTGTAAAGGTCCATATAAAGTTTGCCACTGAAAGTCCTGGAGATGAAGCCAAACATTGAACTAGAGATGAAGATGTTGTTACACAGGCGCTTTACAGTGTATTTTTAGGATGAGAGGAAAATCTACTCCCCACACGGATTTAATGTACAGTGACTTGAGTGTATTTCTGCCCCGCTCATCGGCCTCTATGACTTTTGCGCGGTGCATCGGGTTCGCACTCGATTAGCTGCTGTTCTGTGTGTGTTAGTGAAACCGCTTTGTCCACCAGAGCATGAGACTGAATACAGTCCTGCTGGGACTGAGGGGGGGGGCGATCGGAGGGCATCACCCTCATATGCCCAAAGCAGAGAAATGTTCTTCTAGAGATACCGAAATAGTCATAACCTGGTATGAGGATACTGCTGCAGAGCATCACGGCTCAGTGATGGCTTTGTATCAAAGACAGGGAGGGAGGCGGACTGCCGGAGTGGAAACTGATAAAGCGGGAGGCGGATGGCAGCGACGTTGGGGGGGTGGGGGTGGGGGAAGGTTAAGGGAATGAAGAATGTGAGAATTTAGATAAAAGAAGAGGAGTGTTAGGATGCAGAATCAGCTCCCACGGAAATAGACATGACCTTTGACTCTTTCTGCCGATGACAGAACAGTGGGATGACTACTCCCACTCCCTTATTAACAAATGATTCCATGTATATCCCTTGGGATATCCATGCATTTCCTTCCTGTGTGTATTATAAGTTCTAACTGTGGCTTTACAGAGCTTAATAGTGCTTTTTAATAGATTCTCCCGGGTCAGCTTTTTGTTCATTCTCACCACCCTCATCGGTTTTTCATTAGAGACAAAAAAAGTCTCTAAAAATAAAAATACTCTTTTCTATCTGTCTCGGATCAATAGTTGGATGGTGAAAATGAGCATTTTGTGCCTGTGGAGCTGGAGAGTGAAACAGCTGAGAGAGCGTGCACTAGCATTCAGCACATGTACACAATCCCAGCTGTAAACGTCCAAAACAGAACATTTGCTTCATGATATGTCAAATATAACAGCAGCTAAAAAGCCAAACTCAACCTGCTCCTCTGTCTCCCCTATGCAAATCATGTGAATCACTCATCGCTGTGTTTCACTTGGACAAACGCCACAAAGCCAGTCCTGTGTGTGCTAACTAGCAGTGGATTGTGTCACTCTGTAACCCTGTTGTTGCTCTGTGTGTGTGTGCAGGATGATGGTGTTCGGTGTGCTGACGCTGGTCCTGAGCTGGACGTCTCTGGGAGCTGACCTGGCCACGGCTGTGGTGAGCTGCCTCCCCTCCTCCAGCTGACAGCCTGGCCCCATACACACACACACACACACACACATATCTATATATATGTGTGTGTTTATATATATATATATATCAGTTCCTATCACACCTGACATTTATGATGAATTGTGTCAGCTACATACACGCTGCTCTTGAAAAATGTCTTTCACACTGCACGCGTATGGTGCAATATAAAATGTACCTGCAGGGTGTCAGTGCATGATGATGGGTAACAGCTATCAGAGCATTACAATAGTTAAACGTTTCCCCGCGTACTGCACAATTTCAGATTAAAACTGTGCCGCCTTTTAAAATATAACATTAACACAAAAAATGTGGCTGAGTGTCATAAAAACACTGCATTTCAGTGGAGCTGATTGATTCCAAATTGTTGCACAGCTGATAATCAGGTACATCTCTACCTTTGATAATTTATTACCTGAGTTTTAATTATTGTTTGCAAAATGTGAAAGAGCAACTAAAATAGGTGTTTGCACCTCATCCCACCCCGACCTCAACTTCACTCGTGATCTTATTTTGTCTTTGCGCTTTTGATTTCTGCAATTCTCTAAAAATAGGCCGACAAAAGAACAAATTCCCAATCTCACAACACGTCAGCATCGATTTACCGCCGGTCGGAATGCCTCGATTCAGAGCCAACGATTATGCCAAGAGGATGTCAACGATCCAATTGTCGCTGTTAACGCTCATCACATTAAATAAGCGAACACTTTCAGTGTTTTGCTCTATTATGGCCCCACATCACAGGGAAAGGAAAATGTTGGAATCACTAAGAGGGAATTCATTGATGCGATATGTGAGAATAAAGGAACGTGATTCAAGGTAGAAACCTGAAATGAATAAGCGCTGCTTCCCTCGGGCATGTTTACCGTTGTCTCTCTGGGCTGCAGAGGGTTTCTTCATGTGTGAATACACCGTAAGTTGGAGATAATGAGCGTCGGGAACAAACAGCAGGTGGTGTCATCGCTTACATCACGTCAGTCTCGAGCATCACCTGCCTGGTTTTGTACATCTGCTACTGGCACCTACACCTACATGCATGTTAGCACATTGCACAATACACATCTTATCAACCAATGGCATAATTGGAACTCGGTGTTAAGGTAATTAGTTGCAAGTCATTTTATTTATTTTTCATTAGCATATTCATTACCGGACAGCCACACTGTATGAATACAGAAATCATAGAAACAACAGTCATCAATCTCTGAATTTCTCCTTCATCCTCTCTGCTTGTGTCTTTGTGGTGCGTTCACTGTTCTATTCCAGGGCACCAGTGATTTCTGCGTGTCCCCTGACAAGTACATTATGAGCCAGACCAAGAGCATCATCAGCGCTGGTGAGCATCATTTACTGTCAACGCTAGGAACAGTGCTGCATTATGATGTTAATACAATGGGTTTATGTGGCTGCTTTGTGTCTGCGTGTGTCGTCTACAGATATCGTTCATTACTACCTTTACTGCAACCAGACTCTCTCCAACCCCTTCCAGCAGGTACGAGAACTGTGTCAGACCTGATGATGAACGAGGCTGCGTATTAGAAACAGAAAAAAATCTAAACATAAAAACATAAAATAGAAATAAACTTTTGAAAACTCCAATTATAAAGTTACATAAAAAATATTACATGATTTAAATCAGGACAAAACAAATATTTAATGATCTCCTAACCTGGACCTAGTAAATAAATAAATAAATAAACACCACGCGTCATCAATCAGGATATATTAGGCTACATTTCCATACAGCTACTGTCTAACTGTCTCACCCAGGCTAACAATGAACAGCCAAATCTGCTCAGGCTGTTCCAGTGTTCAGCAGAAAGCAGTTTGATCATAGCAATACTACAGATCTGTATAAAAATCCAAATCAGGCCAAACCAATTACACTGGTGAATACTTGAGGTAATTGACAATATCCTGTCTCGGGATCACAGTGTGCCACATGTGTCACAGTGTGCCATTTCCAGGCTTTTTCCTTAGCTTGGATGAGTGTGAGGACACAATTTAACTAAGGGATGTGAAAGCGTATTTCATATATGAATGCTACATTTAAAGAGGCACAAGACAGAAAGTGCTGTGTTTCAGGTAGAATTTAATTATCCGGTCATATTGCTGTGAATGTGGAGGCTTATTTTGCCCCCTGGTGGTGACAATATAAAGTTACAAGAGGACAAACTCAAACAACAGCATGCTTTCTCATGTCATAATACAATATTTTACATGAGCCCACTGGGGTGGACTTAAAGACATGAAGTTAATGTTTTTTTATGGATTAAATAGGTGTGCATGCTAAAATAGAGCCTTTATCTTCTGCGTTGTGTGCAGACTTTTCCATTGTGACTCTTCCTTCGCTTCCTTGTTTGCAGCCTCTGACGATCTTCCAGAGGTCCCTGACCACCATGCAGATCCAGATCCAGAGTCTGCTGCAGTTTGCTGTACCTCTCTTCCCAACAGCTGAGGTACCTGTCTCCCACACATGTTCAACCACTGCCCTGACGTATAGGGAAGTGATGTCACTTTTATAAATGATTGTTATTATGAGGATCTGAACGTATAAAATGCTGAGGGGGTTTTGTCGGTGACACGTTGTCTCCACAGAGCGACCTACAGGGTATCCAGCATTTGCTCAACTCCTCGGAGGCCAGTCTCCACCAGCTGACCGCTCTGCTGGACTGCAGGGGGCTCAACAAGGTTCGTACGCTGTGTCCTAATTGCCGCTAACAGCAGTTAAGTAGCAACACAGGATCTCAGCATGAAAGTGAAAGTGGAACAACAGATGGAATGTAACAGGGTCGCCTCATCTGTGCTGTGTAAGATGTTTGTGTGTATTGCAGTTTACAGTGCAGGTGTATGGCTTCCTGGAGGCGACGCACATTGGTGCGCCAAGTGCTTTTTCATGTTCGCCTCGTTTGTTTGACCTCCTCAGGACTACCTGGACGCGATGGTGGGGCTGTGCTACGACGGGGTGGAGGGGGTGCTCTACCTCTGCCTCTTCTCCATCCTGGCAGCCTGTGCCTTCACCGTCATGCTGTGTGCCATTCCCAGGGCGTGGAGACAAATAGCCTGCAGGTCAGTTCGTTCTCTGCCCGTCCGCCTGCATGAGCGCCCTCATTTCCTCGGCGTGCGCCCGCTCCGCTGCGTGAGCCAACTCATGCGTGTGCACGATTTCCTTTTTCTCAGTCGAACAAGAGACCAGATGTTTGGCTGCAAATGCAAATTTTCTTTTGTGAGTTCAAGATCACTGAGGATAAAAGATATAACTCTCTTTCATAATTAATCTGTGTTTACCGCATGCTTTGTCCTTGTAAACATCATTCAAAACATCCTTGTGCATCCTTTTAAAGCAGCATGTTGTAATCCGTGTGGATATACTGTATTAAAGGTCATATTTACCAGAGCAGGTTGGGGATTAGAGTAATTGCCTTTATTTTTCAGGTGGCTTTGTTTTGACCCATTTCTGTTATTTTGTGATACAGACATAAAACTTGCTGTGCTGACGTTCCACTTTGCGCCTGTAGGGAACGGGACTACGACGACATGGATGAGGAGGACCCGTTCAACCCACGCGCGAGGAGGATAGCCTCACAGAACCCCAACCACACCAACATGCACAGCTTCTGCAGCTACAGCAGCAGCATGGGCAGCCAGAGCAGCCTGCAGCTGCCCGCCCCCGCTGTCTCCAACGCCCCCATGTCCGAGTACATGTGAGTGAGCGGACACGTCGCGTGGCGCAAAACGCGAAACGTTTCTGCAGCGTCACAGTCTTTGTTTTTTGTTTGTTTGTTTTTCTCCCAGGAACCAGGCGGCTCTGTTCGGGGGAAACCCGCGCTATGAGAACGTGCCACTGATAGGACGCGGATCTCCACCCCCTTCGGTGCGTTGGGTCCCAGAGGCCTTCTTATGATGTCACTTCCCCCTGAGCGATCAGATTTGACTTGAACAGCACAGGGACTTGTTTTCATAAATAACTTTCATAAATAATAAATAGCTGATTATGTCGCTCTTATTTGAAGTCAGTGGCTCAGCTCACGTCTGCCCTCGATTTTCACATTTCCATCACAGCCGCATTTAATAACTGTTATTTGACTGAATAACAATTTAATGAGATACTCTGTTGTGCGCTGCCCTCTAGAGCTCATACTGGGTCTGACGCGCGGTATCAGAGCAAATAGAGGAGAAGTAATGTCGTTAATATTTCATCATGAAGTGAAGATCGTGTAGCTCCTCTCAGGCCAAAGTCCCAGGAGAAAGTGACATAGGTCACGACCCATAAACCCGCTAAAGGCTGTTAGGACATCAATGAATACATTGTCCCCCACTGGTCCACTTGTCTCCTCTGAAATGCCGTGAGATATAAATATATGTAGAACCATATTGAATTAAGCCTAACATAAATATATATATGAGAACAGACATGTAGTGTGATGAAGTGCTGCAGTTCTGCCTGTTCAGCTTGGCTGAAATAAAGCAATACCAAACACGTATTTGATTTGGTTAGGTGTTAAATTATTAAAACAAAATCTATTTTCCATTCACTGCAGTGTTTTTTTGTCGATGGAATATTATGGTTAGTTCAGTCGTCATTCTTATTCTAACCAGACACAGCTTGTAACTGTGATGCACTTTGCCTTTTGACCTCTATCCCTTTAGTCAACACTTATGTCCCTGATGACAGTACTGTGCACCGTGCAGTAGTTTTCGGCTAACAGCTTTTTTTTATTGTATTTTTTTTTTGTTTCTCCGTTTGTCACACGTATCTATGTTTGTTTGTATCTTCCATTTCTATTTTTCCTCTTTTTTTTCCATCGACTTTTGGAGATATACTCTCAGCAGTATAGAAACAGAGTAAGTCTTTTAAAACTCTTCCCCTGGGATTTGCCTCCACACACACACACACAAACGCACACACACACACACACACACACAAACCTTTCCTCTGGTGCACCTTTTGTCTTTTGCTCACCTCCACCTTACGTCCCTTTGTTTGGTTCCTGTGCAGTTTTCCTGTTTGGCATGGCTTCACACTCACAACCTGTCGTCCTCATCCCAAACTGTCATTCCGAATAAGCGAGGGACGTCTGCCCCTGGTGGCCACAGGGTGTTACTGTAGTTACACACATAGATTTCCTTACTGTGCATGCAGAAGTATTTTTTTCTTAATCCCAGATCTCAGACCTTCAGGCATTAAGAATAATAGCTGCTTTCAGAGACTGATTTTTGTTGATCTTTTCCCTCGAGTCCGTCATGACATGATAATTAGGTTCATTGGTTCATCTCAGCACTAGGTGGCAGAATTAACCTCTAACCCTTTCCCTGTGTGTGTCTCTGTGTTTGTCTGTGATCCACAGTACTCCCCCACCATGAGGGCCACCTATCTGTCCATGACGGAGGAACAGAGGAGACACTTTGGAAACGACTTCCAAGCATAGGCTTCTTAATGGGCTCCGAGGAGGGAAACGGCATCACGCACATTCAGCAAGGGAGGAGTGTGTTGTGTGGCTGCGCCAAGCATCACAAAGAACAAAGTGTAACAACTAGTTTGTCTCAGGACAACACAACCATATCTGGACTGTTCTCATGTGTTTTACACTCATAAATGATTAATCCCACACTTTTGCCTTTGTCGAAGACTTGCTCTTAATCTGTTGTGCTCCTCACCTACCTGATACAAGTGTTGAAATATAAACTGCGTCAATCAGCTTTGTCGTCACGCGTTGAGGAGCTGCAGAAAAACGCTGACTTTTTTTTTTCTCCTGCCGAAATATTAAAAACAAAACCGAGGAGATGTGCCTCCTGCTGGATGAAATTTCGTCCCGTCAGTGGTTTGAACATGGGTTGTGTGTCACCTTTGACCTGGCGTCATATGTTATGCTTCATGCGTGGTACCTGGGAAGCACAAGCCCCTTGCACCGACAGCACACAGGAGGAGGTGGTGTTGGGATATAACTTATTTACATTCATACACAGACACGTGCGAGTGAAGCTTTATGTTTTGAAGTCTCTGGGGGTGAGACCGTGACTTCTGTAAATAGATTCAATGTACAATAACAGACTATTGTATGACTCTAGTGTGATTTTGTTGAAACAATGTGCCATTTTTATATTTTTTCTAGTTTTGTGTGGCAATGAGACATAGGATCACTCTTTTTTTTGTATTTTCTAAAGGGCCATTAATTTGTATTGTCTGTATGTCTAATTCAACTAATACAATAAAGCTGTCATTTCTGCTGTAACCTGAAGCTGTGCTGCACTAACTATGAGTAAATGAGAATATTCAGGTAATTATTTTCATCAGTACATGCAACAGTACACGGCAGTACACTAAATAGTGTTTTTTCTATAGGGGTTTAATCCATGCAGTGTCATTTAATGATAATTTGTGTTGTTGTTTTTTCCAGCATGTTACACTGTACAGGCACCGAGAGTGGTGTTCTAATTTTGTGTGTGACCTCCGGCTGTGTGGTCTAACTGTGAACTGAATAAACCACCTTTGAGTACTTCCTCGTGTGTTGTCTCTTTGTTTGTATGTCAGTTTGAATTATTGAAAGAATACATTCACCGTCCTAGTTTAACATAGTCATGACACTGTGCCTGTTGCATAATGAGAAAAAAAATGAAATTGTAATTTCAGATGGTGGTTCATACAAAAGACAGTCACTGATAACCAGTCATGATATAAGTAATATAGTATGTGATCATTGTGAAACATTTTTGTTTTTTTATTTATATCACTGGAGTGAGTCAGGTCATTTTCATATCCTCCAGCAGATGTCGACATTGTGCTGTTCAGTAAAGGCAGATAGATTGATAGGTGGGACGTGAACGCAGCAGGTGAGCGCCTGTTGCCGCCGCTAGCTGCCTCTCTCTCTCTCTGCCGCCCTCTCCCACACACACGGGAGTGAGACAGGCAGGCAGACAGACAGAGCCGGACAGGACTCGGCAGACGGTCAAACTGTTGCCGTAAGGTGGAGGAAATAAAAACACAAAGTAAACGACGTGAAGCCGCTAGCTGCGCGGAGGAGGAAGCGGCAGGTAGCGGACAGGATGTGTCCGTGTCCCGGCTGCTGTTGACGCTGTTTGTCCGTCACTCTGAACCGCAGTGACCATGAAGGACACGGGGGAGTCCAAGGACCACCAGCTCACTGTGAGTCTGACTGTTTATCACTTCACCGCCTCTGTTAGTCCGCCACACTTTCTCTGTGTTTCCACTCCCTGCTTGTCTACCCTGACCACTTTATTAGGTACAGCGGTGCGAGTCTGCCTGGAAGTTCAGTGCCTTCTTATTGTGACTCAATCGTTCTGTTGTTTTTAATTGTTTTTCTAGTTAAAGCTTGTATTTTCACCCTGCTTCCATACGTACATATTTAATGTAAACACGTACGCGGGTCTCTATAACAACAACACACCACTCTGTCAAACAGCACAGACGTAGCTTTTAAATACACAGTTAAATACATATTGGTGAATAAATAAAGGACGTCACCTTGTGTAGGAGGGCAATACCACGTGCATTTATTTATTATGTTTTTTAATATATTTTATTGATCAAACATTTATAGACACATTTAAAAGAATTAATTGAAAAATCACTCCACAAAATAATTCACAATAAAAACAGTGGCTGCATCCCCGGTACTCTGGCCACATATGAATTATTGAAGTGGCTGTGGCTCAGCCTCTCTCCTGTCCAGCATGTCATATGCTTTCTACCTGTTTCTTTTTCAAACATCCCTGAAAAAGACCCAGACTGGCAACTTGTTGTTCAAACCAGTTACATCTACAGCTAGCATAGGGAGATGACACCATTGCTGTGATAGTTCCTGATTATATCCGGTTTTCCTCCCATTAAAACTCGTCTTTTATATATATATATATATATCAGGCTGTCAATCCATTCAGATGTGTAAAAGATCATGATTATTCTAGTACAAAATAGATAGAGATTGCCAACACTGGATGCTTCCCATAATTAATTGTTGTAGCACTGGCTTTCTGCTACACATTTACATAGTCCGCCACAACACCCAAATGCCAACTCCAGACACACATGCTTCTTGTAAATAAGAGCTCATTTAGTGTATAGGGTAGTGTGCTGTTGAGTCATCATTTATCTAACCTATCATTTCCTTCAGTTGAACGGCTCTCTGTTGATTACATTCAAGGATGACTGAATTCCGTGTGTGTGCCACAGGTTGCCTTAAGGATTCGACCCCTCAGCGATGCTGAGCAGGAGGAGGCTGCTACCATAGTGGCCCACAGGGTGGATGACCAGGTGAGATGGACATCCTTGATTCTACCGCTCTGTGTGTGTGTATGTGTATCAATATCCAGTTTACCTCTGTGCCTGTGAGCGAATGAGTGATGGGGGTTAGTGTGTAGGAGAGGGCTGTTGCCTCCCCCTTCCCACCTGTTACAAGGAAGCACATATAAGGTGTCTGCAGATAAGGTGTCCTTTAAAAAAAAACAACTTGTTTGGCAACCTCAAATGTCACATTTCATCTGTAAACGAATGCTGAATGACTCAAAGAAAGCGACCTTTCTAACATCTGATAGAAAGCGACAAATTCTTTCATCAGCAGACGAATGAAGTGAGGTCCTGGGGTGTAATTGAACAGCTGTGGTTCTAATATAAACCACTCAGTCTGACTCTTATTGAGTCTGTCTGTCTTGAATAATTACACTTTCGACTTTTTGGACAATTTAGGGCGGTCAGCAATAATTATTTCTCTTATGCATGAGTGAGTGTGCTAGCGTGTGTTGTTGTTAAGGGACAACATTTTGGGACAAATGTATTCTTCTTATTATTCGTTTTTTTTCTCTTAAGCTACTTTGAGTTTATAATAGCACCATTCAAACTTCTTTGAGTGGTGCTATTATGCTAATTGCATTTTCCATTAGAGTAATTTGTGACATTGTTGTTTCTGAACAAACAAAAGTCTAGACTAGCTAACAGCAAATAGCTGTTGTTATACATATTGTATTATGTAAAATACATCAGAAGTGTCTTTTTTTTCTGAGAGCATGCATGTAATGAGGTTGTTACCATGTGACCTCCCCATATGAGAAGGGCATACAGTATGCATGAGCTGCACAGGGACCACATTCACTGGCAGTCGTTTGTAGAACTGGTCCCTCTTGGGGACCTTTTAGCAGCACCACCACTGAGTGTGTTATGATGATGAAGGCAGTGTGAATGATAATGAGGATTTGCGACAGGAACCTGTTGATTAACTAAGGTGAAATCCGCACAAGCAGCAGCAGATCGATGGCTGACACAGTGACCAGTGGCGGAGGGAAATATTATATTAGTGCACGGATGTGTTTGCTCTGGCTGCGGGAGGTGTTCACTTGAGAACTAGGTGATCCACATCGCCGAGTTCGGACTTGTTTGTGTGTTGTCTCAGAAGTAATTCAATTACACCAGCTCTTAAGGTCTCCATCAGCAGCTCTGTTTACCGTGATATCTTTAAAATAGGCTCAGAGTCAGGGGATTAGAGTATAGCGGCAGACAGTGCAGATATGATGCTGACACCACAATGCAACACAGAACTCTATTATTGTCTTGCACTTAGTCGAATTTCCCCTGTGAACAGCACAGCTCACACATTAATATGTCTGCGATGAGACTTTAAAAACAGATAGATATGATACGTTCTCTCCGGGTTCACCTGGAGTTCACTCAGGCCTGTTACCAGCAGTCGGATTAGCGTAGCTTACTATACACTTGTTACAGAGACACTGGGAACCTGTTGTTTACCCAGCTTCACCTGGACTGCCCTGAATGGAGGGGATCAAGTGATGAGAGCAAACAATAGGATGGGATTGCTGTGTGGGGATATCTTTAACTGTCACCACTGCCCCCCCACACACATACACAAACATATACTGATACATTTATATAGGTAACACCTTCGAAGATTTCAACGTGCCTTAGAGTTCTGCAAACAGACGCACTACTGCGTTCTGATTCCATTGTTTGTTGACGAACAGGCAGGCAGGCTATGACCATATGGCCCACACGTTGTACTCAGACAGATTAGCAGGGTGGTAGTGGGAGTACTCAGACCTGGCTGTCCTGGCAGAAAGCAGACAGCTCGAAGCTGGCTAAGCCCGCAGAGATGAGCTCATTGGATGGGGTTTAGCTCAGGTTAAGCCTTTTGCCACCTGCACTCATTCTTTCTGCGGCTTACTCTCCTCTTTAAAGGACAAAGGTGCTGCGTTTCATCGACCACCTGTCGCTTGTTTTACACAACAGGCTTTCCTTGAGCTTGAGTAGTGCACAGGTCCGAGGTGTACTGGGGTGGATTTATGAATGAGATATAAAACGGCTCAGGTTTCAATATTTCACATACACATTATCAAGTGTATATGTGACAGAGGTAGGGCTTTCTACATTGTTTTTAGTCAAGTCATATGATGGGACCTGTTGTACAACAGAGGGACATTTTTGATCAGTGTTATGTAATTACACCCCCACTAAGGGCAGAAGGTGAAGTGTTCTGTCTGGCCTCTAATTAAGAAACCAGCCCAACCAGTGTTGTCTGGGACACTATGAATAGGAAAAAACATACATCTCAATTTGATATGGGTCAAAGGGGCAGCCAGGGACAGTTTTAATATAACATAACCGCGAACCAGGAAGAGCCTCGGCCAGACAGTATTCCATGTCGGAACAAAGGACCCTGGGAGGGGATATTATCCCTCCTTAAGAGGCTAATGGGGAATCTATGTTTAGCCCCCAAGGGATAAAGATGGTCGCTCAGCCTTGTGAGTGGGACACTCACAAATTAATTTATCGCACTGTTTTGTCCAGTTAGAAGACAGTTGAGGCTAAACGTACAGTACATGCAGTAGGAGTTAAAAACATACAGTATATCAGTCAGGGCAACTGAAACTGATCAAAACACATGATATAAACAACAGAATTAGTACATTTAGACATGTGGTTTGCACAGATCGTTGTTATTCATTTATTGCCAACGATGGCTACGGCAGCGGAGAAATGTGGAGCATGTTTATAAATGTATTCATACACATAGGTGTCAATCAATATTTTGTTGCTGGTACTGAAGTATTCACACCTCACAGCCTGTGTCTCAGCCCTCAAACTTGTTTAGCATGTCTTCAGCAGGGTTGGCCTGTCAGCGGCACACAGTGGGGAATACTTTACAGTGAGGCCTTGTCTCCATGGATACACCTAGACAAGGTCAGGGCCATTGTTGTTGTTTTTTTTAATCCCCATTCCCCATTGGTGCAGTCCTCCATATAGTAGAATAGAGAAAGACAGCAAGGGAAGAAGGAAACTGGGGGGTTGAATTGCTTTATTTGTGTTGCTTTGTGTTTCATGGCTGCTGATAAATTGGCTGTGATGAACGCACGCTTTGATGGAACATTTGCTCAGCTGAGTTGTCGGCAGTCTTGTCAATACAATCTGGACTGGCTTGTAAGTGCAGTAGCAGTTAATATGTTGCATGCAGTATTGATCTGACTGTAGATGAATAGAAGAAAAACTCTGTATCCATTCACACATTAATCTGAGACTAAAATAGTAAAAAAAAAAAAACATTGAAAGCAGGTGGTTGTTCCTGATGTCTGAGAGAGAGAATGTCAGCCAGCAGGCAAACAAAAATGTAGCATTTTACTGCCGGGGTCTTTTGTAAAGATCAAGTCCTTTGGAACACTAAGCAGCATTCAGCCTGTTTAAAGCACAAGTCTACTGGATTACACTTAGTCCAACGAATTGGCAAATGTTCTGCCACTGTAGAGCACCTCACCTGAAGTGCTCAGTGTAGAGTTTCCACCAACCTCTACACAGGTCTGTCAGTGAAAGGAGATTCACATTGCCTGCACCTCAGAGTCTGTGCTGTTGTTAGCCTGATTCAGCAAAACAGGCTCCCTCTGGAGAACAAAGCACTGTGAACGGGAGAGGCATTGTGCTGGGAACAATGTCTAATCTGTGATGTTAGCACAGAAGTGCAAGCAAACATCAATAGGTTGGAGAGTGTGAACACACGTTTAACCAGAGCCAGGCAGCGTTGTACCGGTAGACAGTGAAATGAAAACCTTATTTATGTCCTCAAACAGCTGGATCCAGTTTCCATTGGACAAATCTATGCACCCGCTGTATTCTCTTTTGTCGTTATTCTATATTATATATTTTGAATATTTCACCATGTGGTCCTATTATGGCAATAAATAACATTTTTGTAAATGTATATGTGTGTTGCCTTACACCTACATTTTATCCCAAAGCTACGGTCAGGCTCAGGACTGAAGATATCCCTTTGATTGGTGCATATACAGACAGTAGTCAATCTTTATTTCAGTTGTAGGTTAACATGTCAATACGAATTGACTGTCTGATCCCGGCGAGTGGATAATCTTTGCTCTCCGTTGCCTCTCTCTGACCACTGATCCCTGCCCTCTCTCGTGCAGGTGAGCCTGTGCGTGTCCGTGTCTGTATAGTATGTGATCGCTGCTGTTCCACTCCTGACGAGAGGGCAGGGCGTGTCAGCTCAAACACAAGCAGCCTCTGAAGGAGACATGGATGCTGGAGTGACCCTGCTGTTGCTTCTGCGACTTAAGTAAACATGCTGAATGTCCCCAGGAATCAAAATGAGCTCATTATTATACAGTGCAGTTGTTACATAATAAAGAACATAATGTAGCAGGTGTTTGCACCATGCTACATCTTCTGAGTCATTCAACACCCCCCCCCATCCCCACCGCCAAGGGGATGATGAAGCTACCCAAATGTTGTTTGCTATAACCCCGTCAACAAATTTGTTATAGGTTATGCAAGCATTGCATGTATTTGCTTGCTTTGGTACACACGTGTGTGAGCTCACTTCTTTGTAACAGAATCGGCACAGTGCAACGCGCCCCCCCCCTCCCTGCCTCCTCTGTGGCCACCTAATACCTCTTACACAAGCAGGAAGTACGGGTCAGCAGCAGTGGCATCGATGTGTCGTCTTTATTGGGCTCCAGGCCAGACAGACTCGTAGTAACATCACCAAAAGGCCACATGTTGATCAAGTTCCCATCGACAAATAAGCATCGTCAACATCTCAAAAACACATTAAACAGAATGAGGAGGGGGGGGGGTCTGCATAGGTGTGACGCAGGGCAAAAAGAGAAACATCAGCACAGACCAAGGAGGTGCACTGAGGACAGACAGATTTGCAGCACGCAATTAGATGTTTACCGAGAAAACATCTCATGTATGGGAGATTTGGGATTTAGGGAGCTAGAGGGACAAAGTCTCTGAGGCGTGTTACAACACTATGTTGTTTGTCTAGTACGGCTCAGCCATGATGCTGCCTTTCCGGGAAAATGGAAGCAGCGGTTTAAAGTGTGAACAAGCTGGACACTGCCTTTGGGTGGATTGCTTTAATTGGATGAAATGTATCATGCCTTATGTTATTGTTTATTTTTTAATTATTCAGAAATGTTGCGTATGAAACAGAACTTACTGTTCATAATGAAATAAAATGATTTGTGTGGGCAATTGCACAAAAATAAAGAGCTGTTCATAATTTACATTTTATTACAGTTAAACTGCTGCTACATTATTTTTTTAGTCTCCCATCTGACTCTGAATCATTTGGACATGTGGAGGTTGGTGTATAGTGTATATATTGTATAGTGTATACAATTTTAGTATTTATGTATTTTATATACAACAGGAAATTAAACCTGAAGTCAACAGATGCTGATCACACTGTAAATTAAAAGAGAAAGCAACATTATTTTTTAATCTGTGATCTCAGACCTCTTTCAGTGGGTCTGTTTTTTTTATCAGTTCATAACAATGTTGCTTTCTGCATAATAGTGTCTGGCACTGAGTGATTCTCATGATTGTCCTTCTCTTCACTCTAATACAAGAGATGTATCTTTCATCTTCAAAAAAACAAACAAAGAAAAAACCTGAAACTCATGAGGAAAGCTCATTGTGTGCAGCAGAAGTCTCAGAGCTACTTGGAAACACTAATGGCTGCTTTTGTGTTTCACACAGATGAGCTCTCCTGACACCTGTCAGTGGATGCAAAATGGAACAAAATGCCTGAAAATAGCATGGTGTTGAGCACCATGCTGCCATTACTCGTGTCATTACATGTGAACATTAGTGTGAAGTTAACTTGACACTGTATTGAATAGATCCTCAGCTTCATGCTGCCTCCTCCTCCTCCCTCTGAAGGGCATTGCTTCCCAGAGGTTATTAATCAAAATTAACATTATTTTTCTTCATCTGTCTCTCCAGCGGTTCATTGTTGCAGTATCCAGCAGTGAGGTGGTTAGATGCTATGGGTGTTTAGACATTCTACCCCCAGGTGTGATCTTAGCTGTTGTTAAAAAGCCAACAGAAACAGAAGTTATTTCTGTATTAATAAGATGAAAATTAATTGCCAGGTCTCGCTCTTCGTCACCCAGCAACGGTGTTCTCATTACTGAGACCACCTGAACGTGAATCATCATGACCTCTAATGTCAACACTGCAACTTGACTTCATGAAACGTGTCAGGTTCATAAAGTACCTCTGATCTGACACGTGTCACTCGGAGGCAGCATTTTATCTTGGTGCACGTGTTTTTCTGCAGACTCGTTCAGCTGCTTTGCTCGACTGCTGTGAACAAGGATGCGTGATGAGATCAATGGAGGAGATGAATCACAATAGCCCTGATTCACTTTATTGTGTGCAATTAGAGTGTGACGCATCCAGCTTCATTTGGTACCTTTTTTGAAACATGCCGCCATGTACCAAAACACCACACATGTACACATTCCTCTCTTCTCTTAAGTTCGGCCACTGTGTTGTGTATATACATGTGTGCATGTCTGTTTGTTGTGGTCTGTATAATCGGTGAGGGTCCCAGTTTGTGTGTTATGCCTGGATAAGTAGAGGGTTGTGGTTATTCTGGATAGTTTCTTGTTATTTTGCAGAAGTTATAAAATACAAAGGGCCATTTTCACACTTATCCAAAGGGAGAACATCTGGCATCATATATTTTATTATGCTATGTTGAGGGTGACCTTACCACATCATGCACCCTCCACATCCTCACCCTCCATTAACATTTGAGGGTGACTTGCTTTCAAGAATGACATATTGCTGTATTGTTCCTCTTATCCTTTGTGACCATCTGCACCTGTGCCATCATATAACACATCTGGGTTGCATGCTCTCAAAAAACGGACACGATGGGAGAAGAAATAAGAAGGGTGATGAAAAAAAGAAAGGTCTGTGTCTTCTTTGGAATTAGTTGGCCACAGCTCCAGCCAGGCGTCTTATGTAACCTCAAAGGAAGAGCAGACGTTGCTATCAGGCACCCTGTATCAGGTACACTGTCAGCCAGTGCACACCACTGATCATCAAGAGCCCCTGAAATGGGATATACAGTAGCATTGTTTGGGGGGCAGGGAGGGCAGCGCTGAGGTTTTCTATCAGATGACCAGCCGCAATTGTGCCGGCTGGATTTTCCAAAGCTTTGGTTGCTATTGTGAAAGAGCAGCTTGAAAGGTTGCCCTGTAAAGGTCACTGCCTCGACCTTATTGCTTTCTTTTTAGTGATCTTAAACCTTTGTTCCCTGCTGTACGCTGGATGCAGCGCACAGATGTCACCGCTTAACAACTCTGCTCTTATGTCATTCTGCAGCATAAAGATAAGGGGAGGGGGTCTGGTTAAATACACACATTTCTCTCTATTTCTCTCATTAAAGTGTTGTTTTTTAATCTGGTAAACTGTGGACTAACTGAACACCCCTGCTGATCAATTATATTTTTGTGTCCATATATAAAGAATTTAGGGTTTTTTGATTTTTATTGACGCTGTCGGCTCCCTGGTAACCACAGTGGTACTAGGGAATGATGGTTAAACTAAAGATGCTGTCTCTGATAACACTGATAACAGACAAAAGCACTCCTTTTAATCTCTTCTATACATGCATGGTCAACGCTATGCAATGCAGAGAGGACACATGTGGAGGCAATAAAACGTGGCATCACGTGTGTGGACAGGTGACTGAATGTGTTATGGCCCTATCACTCCAATTCAGACCCTCTCTTTGTCTTTTCATCCGCCGTCCTCTGGTTGGTTTCCCCTTTTAGAAACTATGTTTGTCCTAATTTTGTAGCTGCTGCGTTTATCTGTCAGAGAGATTCTTCAAGGCAGAGGCATGTGTGATTGTCTCAAACTGTATCTGTCAGGAAGACACTTCGATTTGCGTCTAATCAAAATTTATGTAGTATAACGCTATGAGTGGCGGCTCGCACACTTTAGGCCGTTTATATGATTGAGTTTTCCAATTGCCCTTTTGTCATTTTATTAGTGATCCGGGACATAAATTAGTTGTAATGAAACCGCTGCCTGTATATGGGGTTGGTGCCGACATGACCACTGACTTTTGTTGCCCGTCTTGGCAGCATTTGCCACTTGGCACACAATAGTGGAGCCAGTCAGGGGCAACCAACCAGGACAGACTGGCTTGTGAAACCCCACCACATCCAGGCTTTGAATGATGGATCCGCAGTGGGAGTTGGCACTGCCGTAATCAGCAAGAGGGCCAACCCGAGTCAGTTCTGCCACTTTAACGAGCAGACCAGCAGGGCCTCTTGATTAGAAAACCCATCATCCAGTCAAGGCGCTGGGCAAAGGTGCTCGACTCGCACCCCTCTGTTTTCGATGGCATTTAGATAACTGCATCACGCTAATTGGTTTCATGTCGCCGCATAAGCAAGCTGTTGTTTCGACTTTGGCTGTGCCTTGTAAGGGAATGAATATTTTAGGAGCCTCTTTTTTTCATAGCCACAGTGTGTAAATTCACGCTTTGGCCGTTTGTTTTGTCAGCTCCCGGGGTCAAGTTAAATCCAGTGGAGCCCTGCATTCATATGAAAAGTGGCTGTAGCACATGCTGGCCGTTGTGACAGGGGGACAGCATGATTAAACCTGCTAAAAATGACACCGTGTTTGCAGAGGCTGTCAAGCAGGAAATTGCTTTCCTTTTCACTTCACGTGGGTCCTGTGTCCTTGGGCTCCTGCCCCACTCATGTCCAAACTGACGTCTTCATCAGTAGTGTTCATGCATTAGTCAGCACTTAACAAAAAAGGTGACGGGTCTGAGCAGAGAGAACAACGGGAGCAATTTAGATCCCAGCGGACAATCTGACCTTGACATCATGTCATATTATTGTATTGAACTCGCCCTTTTCATCTTCCCTGATCTGGGACAGGTCATGTTCAGCAAAGTCAAACCAGTGAACCAGTCACTGTCTCCCTGATACACGTATATAGTCCTTAAAGGTGGGATGGAATTAACCACCACAGACACCTTTGTTGTCGTCTTCTGTCAAATGTTGACAGATTGAAATGCTTGTGTGCTTAATAGGGCATTAACAAAAGAAGATTAGATCAGTGGCAATAAGAGAGACAGAATTAGAGAGGCAGAAACAATGGCAACAGCATAAATAGATAACAGATCAATATTCTCTTATGCCTTCACATTACAGTCGCAACCAGTGAATTATTACAGCACATCCACTACTTGGCTCATTAGTGGCAACACACGCGGTCCAACATTTCCATCAACCTTATAGGTGCCGTGTTTTTGCTGTTGTGTTTGGAACTGCGAATTGCAAACTGCAAATACAGAGGCGGTTCAGTGAGGTTTTCTGCAGATAACTGACAGTTTAATCATGTGACCCCTGCGTTTTGCTGTGCGATCTGGTGGTTTTGTCGATGTGGAAATAAATCACCAGCTTTATCCTGAAAGGAAGAAAAAAACTTGTTGTGTGTGATGAGTCACCTGTTCTTTATTGAAGCAAGTGATCAAGAATTTGTACGAAATATCCAGAATGACAGCTACATCTTACGTTTAATTTTTATGACTGATTAATCGACTGATTATTTTCTCATTCTGTCATATGGACTAAAAACTGTGATTAATTACCCATGGCATCTTATGACATATCTTTTTTGGCAGCAGATGAAAACCCAAAAGCATTGGTGAGAAAACCATAATATAAAATAATGAAGCCGTCAAATAAATCAATTCAGCACTGTTTTATGATTAGCTTTATTTTGATCTTTTATCGATGCTTAAACACGGTTCAAGTGCTTGATATATTTTGTGTTGAAAGGCATCGATCCCACCTTCACTCATCTTATACACACACGCACATTGTGTGGGTGCGGGCCAGCCTCCGCTGTTGTGGTCACTCTGCCTGCTCAGACTTGCTTGTTGCAGTGGACGTGAAGTGTGTGTGTCTCAGTTGCTACGTGTCTATGTGTGCGCGCCTACGTGTTTCCATGCAACTGTGTGAGAGTGAGTATAAAGAGAGGGAAGGGGGGTATATGGCAGATTTAATGGTATCCACGAGACCTGCTCTGTGCCATGGACGTCACCGCTCGTCAGCGACGACTAACCTCTACTTCACCCCGTCCACTTTGTTTTTCAGAAGCCTCTTAATTGAACACAGAGGACTGACACCTTTGTGCCAACGGCTCCAGTCTGTGGTCCATCACTGGCATCACGAGTCTAATACTGCTCCACAGTGTCCTGTCATTAGAGCCAGCATCTTACAGTCTACTCAGAAGTATTAAGAAAATTAGTGGTACACAATCTGCCCGAGCAGCAGCTGCTATGTGTGGTTGTCCGTGGGTGGAGCTGTGTAAGGTATTGTAACTCAAGGAACACAGATGACAGATGGGACCAGAAGTGTTATCAACACCCTCAGCCCTTAATGATTTTCCCAAGTGCACGCACAGGGATAAAACGTGTGCATTGACGCGGGCATTATTTGATACCCGCCTTACGTGCCATTATGTAAGAGCATTGTTGCATGAACATTAGCTTTCCCAAGGAACACACACACATTTTCACAGCAACAGATCCAAGATGGGTGGATTTAAAGAAGTATTATCCATTCATTCATGCAAAACTTTATTCACCCCCAGAAATCTGCCTTACCAAATATGAAAACATCAGTGCAATGTCATCGTGTGTACAAGGACAGTGAGGCCTTTCTAATATGATGATCTATGTGTCCTCCATTGCGATAGTAGAGACAGTCTGTGAGCATAAATTAATTGAAAAGACATCTTATTTTAGAATTGAGAAAAAAGCTCTGGGAATAATTAAGATTTGAGAGTAAAAAAAATCATAACTTTGGATAATTGCACAATTAAAAACATAATCTTCCAAGTGTTGACAAAACAATAGTCAAACAGACCTTGTGGAGTGTGGGGGAGTCAGGAAATAAATAAGAAGAGCAGATGATGGCAGTGGTTTTGTGGTCATATTAACTATCACCATGACCAGGGGAGCTGTGTTCTGTGTAAGATTTAAGCCGGTCTGAGATGAAAACCTGACGGTGCCTAATGAGGACACACTCGGTTTGACCACAGTTGTCGTGCTGTGACACTCAGACACCTGCACGTCTCTGTCTTTTTGCCATTTTTGACAAACTAATTCCACCCGAGTGTGCTCTTTTGTTTTCGACGGTCCTCGGACCAAGCGACTTGAGTGCTCTTGACCTTGGATACCAGGCAACGTGCACTGGTTCACAGTATCCTTCCTGTGAAATGCGATCAGAAATCGTACGTCACTGTTCTTGGGCAGCGTGCATAGAAAAGTTAGAGGAGTGGTAGGAAGTTGAGAAGATGAGGAGAAAGAGGAGAGGAGAGGAGAGGAAGGTTTGGAGAGAGTGGCATCAAGTGCTGCACGTGCTACTCGCTAATCCTCACAGCTTTCCTTCAGCCATCTTCCTTTGCATACCGCTGCAAAATAAGCTTAAAGGCAAAATAAGTGTCAGTGTTAGTTTCCATCGTTCCTCTCTTTCCCCCCCTTCAGTACTTCACCCCCCCATCCCTCTTTTTGCTGATTGCACCCTGTTCTAGCTTCCCATGCTCCTCGTCTTCGCCGGCTGTTGTCAGTTTATCAAAAGTGAAATCTCTCCTCTTGAATTTCAATCGAGAGGCTTCAAAGTGAGCGGCTCAGTGGTTGAGGTGGTAATCAAACAAGCATGGTGCTTCATGGTTAGAGGCCTTAGAGACCCCTCCAGGTCCACTGCTAAACACTACTGAAACCCTGGCAAACTCCCAGCTGGCCCACGCTCACATCTGATACAAACACAGCTTCTCTGCTACTTCTACTTACTTACTGTTACTTACATAGCAGGAGACCACAACATGTTTTGAAGGAGACAACTTTCCTCAAGTTGCGTGCTCTAATATAATAATAATAATTATAATAATCTTTCCTGATGTCGTGCTGTGCTTTTTTTGTTGTTCAGCTCTTCTCCCTGAAATGCTTTTTTGTATCGCTGCAATAGAGCGATGACAGTGGGTTTGGCTGAGGCTTTGACGCACACTAGAACAATGGCACATCTCCATGTATTCACACTCATTGTGGCTCCGCAGCTCCGACTGTCACATTAACACAAAAACTAATATAATGGAACACAACCTGCCTCCTTGTTACCAGTGAATACACTCGAGCCGTTACCTCTCCTCCAGAGGCAATGGATGTCCTTGACATGTGGGTTGGGCTGTTATGTGGGAATAAGTGGGATTCATTGTATAGCTGACGGCTTTTCATTAGCATACATGCATACATAAACGGTAAAGGGAAATGAACTTGGCAGGGGCTGTTGTTGTCAGACAAAAAGCCTGTCATTCTGTACATTGACGTTGACAGCTCTCCTTGACATTTCCATCCGTTTTAAAAACATTTATTACATTTACTAGTTAATACATCTTCCCAGTGTGATCTGAAATTGTATGTATGCACCAGACCCAATTAAAATTTGCATACACCCAAGGTTATATTAGGGACACAAATGGAACATTATTGGATGATGTCAATTAAGTGGACCTTGAAGAGATAGATGTTTACACATACCTTTAATATTTTGCTGTGCTGATAGCTACGACTTGTTCTTTACAACTAACATCTGCCCCCATCTCTGCAATAGACATCGTTATTTTATACTAGCTGATGCTACAGCTGTGCGCTATACTGCCCTTCTTTAATTTATTCTGCCTGTGCCATCCTCCTGATCATCAGATGGTGGTTCTGATGGACCCCATGGAGGACCCGGACGACATCCTGCGTGCCAACCGCTCCAGGGAGAAAACGTACATGTTTGATGTGACGTTCGACTACTCTGCCAGTCAGGTCAGTCCGATTAAAGTTAAATTCAGACAAAAGATGTACACAAATAATAATGTGATTTGTGCTCCTCTGCTGTGCCTGTGCACTTCAAGATATTTTTTTTTTTTATCTGTGCAGGAGGAGGTTTACCGAGCTACAACTAAAGGGCTGATTGAGGGCCTCATATCAGGCTACAATGCCACTGTGTTTGCCTATGGACCCACAGGTATGTGTGCGTGTGAGTCATAAGTAATGATCCAGGTTACTTACTCATCTTCAGTGGTGGATGTGTCAACCAGTAATTATGCGTTACTTTTCTGGTCCTTCATCTCGGGTCACTCTCAGTCTGAGTCAGTAAGTCGGCGCATGCAGAAAAGGTGTTACCCATGATTTTAGTGCCGTTCTAATTAGAAAATGAGTCATACTTTGTCTTCCAGGGCTCAGGTAGGAAGGGTCGGACTGTCAGAGAATAGTGCATCGTAAGACAGATTGAAAATCCAGCGTTTTCTTTGTTTAACTCCAGTCAGGTGTCTACAAACTCCTTAGGGAAACATGTGGCTCATTAGCTGCCAAATGCAATGTTGTTTTGCTCGTCATTAAGTTTGTCTCTCTCATTTGTTGCTGCCCAGGTAGCATTCATGGGAGTTAATATCTTTTCTTTTCTTTTTTTTCATTTTCTTTCACTAAAACTAAAACTAAAAGAAGGAACTACAATGACTGATTTTCAGGAAAACCATTTAAAACGACTCAGCAACATCACTACTGTCGGTGATTTAAAATAACAAGCTGTGTGTGTAACTGATGGTGTTCTGTCCACATGTCCTCTCTCTTTCTAGGTTGTGGGAAGACATATACCATGCTGGGGACAGACAAGGAGCCAGGTATCTATGTTCGAACCTTAAACGACCTGTTCCGTGCCATAGAGGAGACGAGTGATGACATGCTCTACAGCGTCTCCATGTCCTATCTGGAGGTCAGAACTACTTCTTCTCCTGTTATCTGACGGTGGTTTGCATGCTACCTTTAGGTGCAATACAACCAAATTACATTACTATGGTAATCAGCCCATGTGCCACCGAAGCACACTCTGGCCCACTTACTTTTCCAATTTGTCTAGAGACATGTACTCTCACCAGGAACACACTGGATGAAAGAGTTTGTGCCACACTGATGACAGCCCTTGTAACTGAATTCTGATTTCTTCGCATGTGATCTGCAGAAACCTTTGTTCCTGTCAACGACACACTGAGAACGTCCTCTGTCACTGTCATCTCTTCACACCGATAACATCTGTGGTTGTTAGCTCATGCCAATTGGAGGCAGATACGACTGCTATCACTTTACTTTTCCCAGGCATCCGTGTCACGTCTGAAATGAGCTTCGCTCCTTATCCACAGCCTTGCACAGGAACCCAGACACAAATTAGCTGCTTAGACATTACTTTAATTCCACTGTATTATCTGTTTCTTATTATCTGTATAAAACAACACAATAGCAACTGACTAAATTCTGTTTGTCTCTGTGATATTCTGTGGATTACAGAGAATGAGTCAGAGTAAGTTGAAATGAGGTGAAATGGGATGCAGGTTGTTTTGGAGTGCAGCGGCCACATGAGAAACATGAGAGAACCACTCATAGGATAGTTGTTATGCTTTGGCCTCTGTTATTTCAGCACCACTGTAGATTGGAATGGATTTATGAACACTATAGTAAATAACCATGTTGTATACAGTGCAGGTGTGTTCATCTTTGCTTTTGCCAGAAGATGATGACGCACAGATAAAAGAGCAGGATGATGATGATGATGATGATGATGATGATGATGATGTTTTGCCTGTGGGCCTGCCGACCAGTGTTCTGCGCCTCATTACTGTGAAGCTCAGACCGTGTGTTTCATAGCTCTCGGTACAATGGAAATGGCTCATTTAACTCTGGCAGCAGAAACTAACTTCTGTTACGTTTAGTATTCCCATGTAAAAAGTCCCTGACTGAAACTGAAATTAGCACAGCAGTTGAATGACTTAACAGCTTACCGGTACATGGTTCTGCATAAAGTCATCATATCAAATACCATTTTTCACTTTACACATACCAGCTAATTGTTTTTCTTTTAAATCACAGGAAACACTGTATCACAGGAACCTGTACAGTGTCACGTTTTATGTTAAGTGAGCAATTTGTCCATCATAGTTTTGCTGCCAGGAAAAGACGGCAGCATGAATATAAAGAGGAATGAGTCATACTTTGTAGAAATGTTCAGGCTGTCAGGCCATGTAGTGAGTAAGAGAAAACAAGAGGGTTGGAGAGAGGGAAAAATAAAGGGATGAAGAGAAGAGGAGCATAACCGAGATGATTATAACCTTGTATAGAAAAGCGAATATGAAAGAGCATTCAGCTTTCGGCAGAAAATGAAACGCATTTGCTGGGCAGAAATGTTGTGTGTGTGTGTGCGTGTGTGTGTGGGGGGGAGGGGTGTCTAGTGCCAAACACTATCATTATGTTTAGTGATGGACAGTGTTACTGAAGCTCAGCTGTTTCGAAGCACTCTGGGCGGTAGGAAGTGAAAATTCCCCCCATTCAAACCCCAGTCATGCCCTGACGTTCTCTGGCACATGCAAATCTCCTCCAGACGAATCCTGACACGAGGCCACATGTGACTTGTCTGTTTGCCGTTTCCACGGAGCAACCTTTCGCCACACAGAGGTTAAGCGCAGCTTTTACAGCCTGACTGAGCCATGTGCACACATCCACTCCTCTCTCTTCTGCCAGTCTCGCTTCACTTTCACACCTGCAATCACCGGAACCCATGCAAAGACGCAGATAATATAATGTCCGTTGAATTAAACTCATTACGTCTTCCTCTTTGGATATACTGTATTTGCCTTTGCCTGCAGCCTCTCCAGACTCTTAGTCTTGTTCAAACTTTACCTGCAAAGAAGAGGAGGGGGGGGATAACAGGAACAAATAGCCAACTGTCAGTGTCAGTGAAAGCTTTCCCTTTTCAGAGGCTGTGGCTGGGCTTTGCTTGACGTATTAAAAAAGACAGCTCAGTGGTTTGTCATCCGATGGTCACTTTCCAGGATGTCACTTCCTGCAGCTGCTTTCATGTGGGTCAGGGGGCTTTCACTGCAACTTCACCAACAGGGTGAAAGAAGAGCCCTGATGTTAGCTTGATGACAGCCTGCCACCCAGCAAGCTGTGGCTTCTACATGACAAGTGGATGAAAATATAGCACTTGATGTTTTTGTACCTGGTTTGTGTTTGTGTGGGTGGCCTGAAAGTCTGAATGGACCCTTTTCGATGGATATTTACATCCTTTTCCATTTAAATCATGCGTGTAACTTTAAGAGCCTAACTGAAAATGATTAACAACGGCGTTTATGTTTATTTCATATTTTCAATGGATGATTTTATGTTTTTATATTTTTTTCCCTTTAGATCTACAATGAAATGATCCGTGACCTATTGAACCCGTCCTCCGGCTTTTTAGACCTGAGAGAAGACTCAAAGGGGGAGATACAGGTCGCCGGCATCACCGAGGTGTCGACCATCAATGCCCAAGAGGTACGTCAAGCGAACCTAACCCCTCGCTACGTGTTTTTAATCGAAACATTCAAATTTAATTTATGGCAACAAGACGCATCACAGAGCTCTGCCTGTGCGTTGTCAGATCATGGAATTACTGATGAAAGGGAACAAACAGCGCACCCAGGAGCCCACAGCCGCCAATCAGACGTCGTCCCGCTCCCACGCTGTGCTACAGGTGGCCGTCAAGCAGCAGAGCCGCTGCCGTGACGTCCTGCAGGAGGTCCGCTTTGCACGCCTCTTCATGATCGACCTTGCCGGCTCTGAACGAGCAGCACAGGTGTGTACATATGCGCAGGAGGTGTTTAAATGGCTGAGATTGTGTTTAATTGATAGTTGCAGAGGTGTTTGGTGTGTTTCCTGAGTACCTTTATTTTCTGTCCAATGCAAGTTCATGTGTGTGTCTGCTCTTATGCAGCTTATAATCATGGTCTGCTCACTGAGGATACTTGGCAGAGAGTCGTAGCAACAGGTTCCTGTAAATCTCAGGAGACTTTAATAAGTCTCTTTATATCTGCCATTATGGTGCAGTGTGTGTGGTTTATTCAAGTAATACACCAACCCTTTGACAAAGAGGATCACATTCTAGTGTCAAACTATAGTGCAGCTGCTTTGCAGCCGCACAAAAACAAAGCTAAAGCTGTCATTGCCAGCGGACAAAGGACTTGTGGTTTAGTTGAGTATTTCCATTTCACATCAGTTATTACTTGTACTCAGCTACAATACATGTATTTTAGTTATACATTTATTGTAACAACCCAGCTGGAAGCCCATTTAAGTGACAGTCAAATTAAAGCTACATTTCAAGTAGATGTGGAAGAAATATACACGTGTGCAGGGTGAAAGGATAAAACATAGCCTTCAGAGCGGTCAAGCCGAGTTTTGTTTGAAGATGAAGATGAAGCAGTTGCCGTTATTGCCATGTCGATAACGTTTATAGCAGCTCTGTTATGAATTTTGTCGATATCTGTTTCGGAGCTGTATAATGAAAGAGAGAAAGAGAAAACTGCTTGAGAGCTCATGTTCTGTGGCTCATATCACTTTTACCTCTTCTTGAGTAGTCAAGTGACGATGTTGAGACGTATTTGTTCCCCTGGTTGTTAGCGGCTGTTGTCAGTCACATGAACAACTTACCGTTGTCACTCGTCTTAACACTGCCACATCTTTGCACGCCAATGGATTAACAGCACACACACACACATACACACAGCGAGCGAGAGCACTTATTTACCATGGAGACTATTGATGAATGGCCCATATTATGGCCCCCATTAGGAACTGAGCACACCAGGGAGTTGTTTGTCACTTGAGGGCATGGGGGAACATTTTCTTTGCCACGACAGGAGCAGAGCTCATGCGGGTAGGAAAAGGTGAAGATGATTTTGTTCAGTCAGGTATTGATGGATGAAAGGCAGGAGGTAATGCCATCTCCTGGGCAAGATCTGAAACAAGACAACTCCTCTGAAAGAAACTGCCAACAGTTTACATGTTCAGAGATCTGTGTTGGCCATGGTGTCTCTCAGTGTGTGTGTGTGTGTGTGTGTGTGTGTGTGTGTGTGTGTGTATGTGTGTGTGTGTGTATAAAGATTTTAAACATTAGTATTGTAGCCATCATATTTCACATCATATTTTATGAAATGGGATAATTGCATCCTGAATAGAGTATGAGTATGTTGTCGTTTTGTTTTGTTGTATTGTGTATACAAATGTTACACATGTGGACATGCTTGTTTTGGCCTCGTTCCACATTGCGATGTTCAGATCACACAAACACTGTCATAAACACACCTGTCTCCTGCCCACCGTTAAACCAGAGGCATTATGGGTACTTCTAACTGTTTTATGTTCTATGTGCTACACACAGAATGTCATTGCTATGTTATCAGTGCGAGCCATACAAAATAGTTGCTGGTCACCATGCAGGCCCCTGAATGTGTCTGGTGGGCTAAGAAATATTTGTTTTGTTCCACAATGCTGATGCAAGAGTGACATCTAGTGGCACTGATAATTATTACCTTTAACTATTTCGCAGTGAGATCTATTACTCATCAATAAATAATCAGTGATAAGGAAGTTTTTTTTTTAAATAACATCTTAGCTTTAAAAAAATACTTGAAAAAGCTGTTTCTCTTCTCTCTCATCCTTCACCTTCATCTGTCATCTGTCCATTAGACTCAGAACAGGGGTCAGCGGTTGAAGGAAGGAGCCCACATCAACCGCTCCCTCTTGGCTCTGGGCAACTGCATCAATGCCCTGAGTGACAAAAATGGCAACAAGTATGTCAACTATCGAGACAGCAAATTGACTCGTCTGCTTAAGGTATGATCATCTCAGTTTCAGGACCAAGTAGTCTACCTTTGTTTTAAGATACAGGTTTATTTTGCATTGCATTTATTGATTTACTTATTTACTTTTTTATATTTTCTCCCTCCTGATATCTATGTTTGGCAGGATTCATTGGGCGGGAACAGCCGAACTGTCATGATAGCCCATATTAGCCCCGCCTCTGTGGCTTTTGAGGAGTCTCGTAACACACTGACGTACGCAGACCGTGCCAAAAGTATCCGAACTCGGGTGAGCACAGAATGCATATTTCTATGTTTGAGCCCCTCGTATGTTTTTATTGATTTCCTAGAGACCAATAGACTATCAATATGTGTCACCTTGGAATATAATCACAAGGCATATTTGTTCAAGACGAAGTTTAATAGTTTATTATTGCTGACTGTAAGACTTTAGTTCGTTACAGTAATCAGCTGCTTGTAGTCACAAAATTATATTTTGAATGTCACTAATCTTTTTCTTGTCTTATTAACCATTGCTTACTTTAGGTAAAGAAGAATCTGATAAATGTGTCATACCACATTGCTCAGTACACAAACATCATCTCAGACCTACGCTGCGAGATCCAACGGCTTAAGAAAAAGATCGCTGATCAGGCAAGCCGCCAGGTCAACTCTGACCGGGCTGACATCCGCAACGTCCAGGGTAAAGTTTTGTTCAATCTGTGAAAGTGAACAGTATCTGTCAAATGATGCTGTTTTTTATAGCACCTCCTTATGATCTCCTCTTCTCTCTCATCATCTATCCCCATTCGTAGCTGAAGTCCAGGCCCACTCAAGCCAGAGTCGGGCGGAGATGGACCAGTTGAGGGAGCAGCTCCTGGATGCCTTCCGCCAGCAGATGGAGATCAGGAAGAGTCTGATGGAGCTGGAAAACAGCAAACTGGAGATCCAGATTGACACTTCCAAACACCTTCTGACAATTGCAGAGTCAGTATTTAACATTTATGTCTCACTTCTTCTTAGACGACAAAAAGGCTAAAACTTTATTTTGGAGAGTGTTGATCTTGTGAGTTTTGTTCTGAATCTTTATTCCAGCTGTGGTTTAACCACTGACCAAATATAAACTAGTATGGAGGGTTAATTTAGCAGGATGACACAGACCTAACAATATTTTTTATTTATGACAGATATCTGACAGATATTCTTTCTTCCTAGCTGGGACCAGGAGCGGAGTCGGCGCAGGAGGAAGTGGCATGCAGAAAGACGAAAGGAAAGTGTCAATAAGGATGAAAGTGAGAAGGACTCTGACTCCCCAGAGTCTCCCCCCGACAGCACTGAGACCCAGGAGGTGTCCGTTGCTCGGGAAAATCTGGTCACACTTATGGCTGAACAGAAAAAGATTCACAAACAGAAGGTAGCATCGTTCACCCGCTTCTTAAAATCTTTGGGAAAATAACAGGTTCATGCTTTATTGTTTACTGAAGACAACAATCAAAACAGAGAAATCTGTCTTTGTTTACCCAGACGCTGCTCGAGCGCCGGTTTCTGGAGCTACGTGATCGTGCCCGTCGCTTGGAGGAGCTGCTGCCTCGGCGGGTGAGTTCAGAGGAGCAGCGCGAGGTCCTGGGCCTCCTGTGCAAGGTCCACGAGCTGGAGATCGAGAATGCCGAGATGCAGTCCCACGCGCTGCTCAAAGATAACGTCATCCGGCAGAAAAACGTCGTGGTGCAGCGCTTTGAGCAGCACAGGCACCTGTGTGATGAGATAATTCAGCAGCAGAGACAGTTCATTAACGGTGGGTTCGTCAGCATTTTATTCCAATTTGTTGGAAAGCATCAAGACTAGTTGTTTGCGTTACAGTGAATTCATGGTTCACTGAATCATACATGTGCCTGTGTTTTTCAGACCACAGTCTGCTGGTGCCCCCTCACCTGCAGGAGCTGTATGATATTTACATGAAGGAGTTGGATGAGAGGAAGCTGGACAGAGCCATGGCCCTGGATAAAGTGACCACCAGACACACCATCAAGGTAACCCAAGCGAAACAGAATAAAGAAATACGCTAACATTAATAAAAATGACCTTAAGGAATACTCCATGTTATATAAGTCACTCCTAATAAATGCGTTTTCTTTTGTTTTTTGGAAGGAGGGCTCTCTACCTAAGATCACCGTGCCCGGTCAGAGTCGGGACAATGTGCAGGACATGGACTCAGACCAGGAGAGTGTACGCAACATGTGCCCTGATAACAGACGAGGTCAGGCCAAAACTCGGAGACACACCTTGCCTCCAATCCTGCCTGAGCCTGAACTGTAAGAGGACATCTTCTTTATACGTTTCCTTTCACTGATTGCCATTTTCCGCTGAACAAGTTCATCTGAGGCTCTCGTTTGTGTTGTTTGTGTGTCTTTTTTTTTCCCCACCGTGCCAGCGACAATAGAGTTTTTAAAAGCAGCCCTCATGCCAGGCAGATGAAAAACTCTGCTGTAATGACGCCGCCTCCCATCCACATTAATGGAAAGGGCAACAGAGAGGTGGGCGCACATTCTAATAGGCAGTATTTTCTCTTGTTCATTCCATTTCAATAACTCTCTCTGAGAGATGGGTCATGCTGTGAAAACAAAAGAAAATGACGCCACACTCTGCATCATCTGTCTGCAGCTGCAGCCGCTGGCTGCTGAAAGCTCTCTGAGCTGCAGCCATCTCAGCCACAGCGTCAGCACCCAGCTTGACTCATCACCTGAGAGCAGCGAGGCCGGCGCTGACATTCCCCTGTCTCGCAATGGTAAGATGCTCAAACGTTTTGATGAAGCACACTTAATTATGTTAAATGTTTTCCTTCTGGCATGTTTATGTCATGTGTTGTATTTTCAGTTTTTCTTTTTTTTTAAATTAAGGTTAAAAGAATTCAGTTTATCTCGGCACTCGTTCAACTATGCTCAAAAAAATATAAGTGATTCTCCTTATATGTGAGGTGGAACTTTTCAACAAACAAACTTCTTGTTGTGTCCTCGCAGAGCGGCAGCAGATCCTAAAGGGGGTCCAGAACATTGTAGTAAAAGCAGCCCGTCGACGCTCCAAGGCCCTGGAGGTTGATGCCTTACGACTGCAACCTCCCCCTTCTCCCCTGGACCCAAAGAAGCAGAAGAGCAGCCTTTCTTTAAGCGAGGCGCCCCCTAGAGGTTTGCCAGTGCGGCGTGGCAGGCAGTCCAGCCCCGAGCTCAGACATGCCACCTCGGACGATAACCTGTCCAGCAGCACTGGGGAGGGACCAGGCCTGCCGGTAACTTGGACTCGCCCTCGCAACCGTCAGGTCGCCAACAAGAACCAAACTCCCCGAGAAGTGGACTTTGAAGCTCGCCGCAAGAAGAGGCGATCACGCTCTTTCGAGGTCACAGGTCAAGCAGTGAGTATATGCTTTAGTATTGCTCCAGCATGCTGTAGTGATTTTAGTCAGGGGGGAAACCCAAGACAAATGGCAACAAGGGATCAAAATACTATATCAGATGACTGGGTTTACTTACATAAGCACTGTCAGGCCATGCTTTTGTTTTCACTTCATTTGCAGCTCCCTCAGACCAAGACAACCGCAGCTCAGAGGTTTCGTCCTCTGGACAGCACATCAGACCCCCACCTCCACATTAACGGTCAGCCCCAGGGCCCCATGCTGCGTCCCCAGTACAGAGGGGTCCCCCCTCTGGCCAAAGTCAGGGCTCCCCACACTGGTCAGCAAACAGGTAAACCACTGTGATGTCAGTGTGTCAATTTGTGCCCTGTCTCATAATTTATTTTCTTACTGACATTTGTTGCGTTCTGTTCATTCACAGGATTCAATACAGAGTCCTCCAGCGGTCACATGAATAACCTGAAGCGAGGGCCCCATCTGAGGCAGCCCCAGCCACTGCTCTACATCACCACCGCAGGCATGGGGGGCCAGCGCACACGCAGACACTAAGCCATCACCCAAGGTCACCCTCAACACCAGCACTAACTCCCAAACCATCTTAGCCTATAGGGGGAGCCTCTAAGAGCAGCACCCACACCCCACCCAGGCCTACTGAAATTAGTGACTGACACCAGGCAGGATTGTGAGGCATTATGATGGAGACGAACCAGACTGAGCTATGGCACTGACAGGCTCCAAACCCTACAAGCCTATAGATGCCAAAGATTGCCAGACATACAGTGCATGTTCTGTTCTGTCCAGTGTTTCCACTTTAGCTTGCTGTTGTGTTCAATTCCTTGTGTTCTTGTCGGAATGGCGAGAAGCTCAACATGAATGCACCACTGTACCAATGTTTATGCATTGTGAGTATTTGCAGTTTGTTCATGTTTGGTGATTTTTATGAAGGCTGGAAGCAGAGACATCTGGCTAATGAGGAATGTTTATAAGGCAAACGTCACACTATTGGTGTAAATTAATATCAAAGGATAATAATAAAAAAAGGAGGGGAGGACGTTACACACATCATGTAAAAAGTGTATAATGAGCAAAGGCCTGCTGTCAAAAGGTGTTAGTATCAATGTTTCTTGTAGTGAGGTTGTTAACACTGCTATGAATATAAAAAGTCTTGGTCATTTGATGTGCACCTCTGGATTTAAACTCAACCTTGTATTCTCACATGCTACAGGTCTTTGCCTTCTCTTACCCAGGCTTGTCACGCTTGTTTGTATAGATAACACAGTAAAGTACTGCAAAAATGCTCATTAGCTGGCTGTATGTTTAATGTATTTATCTGTTGCCTTTTCTTTTATGTTGTTGTCACCTACATGTTCATATTTACTACTTTCTATGCTTTATTTTTTACATTTTTTTATTTGTACCTAAATAAATTAAAATAATGTATGTTGCATGTTGTTGTTTTCGTTCCGTGTGAGTCTGGGTGAGAGAATAATGTGTGAACAAATGTTTGGAGTAGGACGGATTCAGGTCAACCAATGAACCTATGGATTAAATACTTCTAAAAACATTGTTTTTAGAAGAGATTTGGATAAATGCTTATTTTAGCCAATCCCGACTGTCTTTGAGTGAGCAGTTGGTCACCAGCCAACCACAGGTCAACACACAGGCACAAACAACCAGTCACAATCACTGTGGCCAATTTAGACTCTCCAATTAACCGAACCCCAATATGCCCTGATTGACCCAAACCAGGTTCACATTTATTTTTTATTTTTATGTCTAATTTATTTTCAGCACACAAACACATATGCTGATCCACAACAACTCTGCAAAAAAAGAAACGCAAATATGTGAGAGAAGGTGCAAAACTTAATCCGAAGAAGCCTGAGCAGGAAGTACCGCCCCCTCCACTCTGATTGACACCGGCTCAGCCCAATGACAAGCCACTGACCGCGTGATCGACGTGTGAAGGGGCCAATGAGCGGCGGGATGGAGGCTGCGGAGCGGTAGTGCCCGTACGGCTGATTTGCAACCCGCCGAAGCAGCAGCGCAGAAGGAGGAAAAATGTCGCTGGCGTCGACGCGGACCGTTCCAGGATCAGTGTCCTCATAGGAGCCGTCACAGGGCGAGCCGGTGAGTGGGACCGCCGCCACTAGTTGCAGTCAAGGTTACCGTGTCCGCCGGCTGCGTCCTGTCCCGAGCCGCGGTCGCGTGACCCACTTTCCATCCGTTGCGTTGCAACGTTTGCGGCCTGCTGCTCCAAAAGAATCCAAATGCTGGCAGCCATGATGGATGTTGGATGGATGTTAGTTGTTACAAAGTGTTGTGTAGATGGTTGGTCGCGAGCTGGAAAAGTCCCAGGGGTTATTTCACGTGGAGGAAACAGCTGGTGCAGGCGACGCTGCGCGTGCCTAATGTTTTATTTACTGATTAGCTTGTTCATCACGTGCTGCATTTACTCCATGAAAGTTGATACAGGAGTTGCGTGTGTTTGTGTTCTCACTCAGCAGCAGGTGTGTAATGCGCCTGGACGCGTTTCTGCGCTTTAAAGCACTCTGTTCCAGACTTTGATCCAATGTTTTTTTTAAAATTTCTTTTCACATTAAATACTTTCCCTCATATATTATTATTAATGATCTAACATTGTGTGTATTGTATTGTGATGCTAGCTGCTGCAGTGATCCTGGCCCAGTGTGTGGTCCAGTTTCCTGTCCACACAATGCATCCACATCCTATGTGAACACAACATATAAACATTTCCCTCAGCCAAAACTAGTCATTACCAGTTGTGTCCCGTTTCCAAAAAACCCTAACAACCGTATCAACTGTTTAAATGCAACTGAAACTTTCTGCTCTAACAATGATTTTATTTTTCTTTCTTTCAGAACGAAACATCAGCGGAGTGATTGAAAGTGTACAAAGTGAAATGGTCGAACAGGTTTGATGTGTGTGTGGGAGGGGGGGTTACTTTTACTATACAAAGGGTCAGCTTACCTGCCCCCTGGTGTCTGGTCAGCTTTAACCGTAACCAGTTCAAGAGAGAAGGCCATACCATAACACTACATGGGCCTCTAAGTGACCTGATCTGATCACTACAGTGTGTGGAGTTTCCTCCCTCAGTCAGAAAGGAAACATCTCAGTGAAGACATGGACCCATCTGCGAGGGTGGTGGGTGTGGATGCCCAGGGGAACATGGTTTTCACGGTGGTAAAGCCAGTCATGGGCATCTTTCAGGTTTCTGCAGATCAAGGAGGCAGCGTTGTGCAAGGGGGCATGGATCTGCAGGGTTTATCGGAAAACGCACTGGTCCTCCCTCAGGTGCAGGGCCAGGCTCCAATGGATCAGAGCCAGGTGGATATGCACAGCCTGCAGCGTCAGATGCAGCTTTGCCCCCCAGTCCAGACTGAGGATGTGCCTCCGAATCAGGAGCCACCTCCAAACTCGAGCACAGATTCAGTGTCCGCTACCCAGATGCCATTTGCGGAGGTGTCGTCTCTCCTGGATCCCAACATGAAGGGATCCAAGGCTCGTAAGTGGCCAGCTGTTTGACAATTACACATCATACCTTCCAAACTGTATACTATAATAATATCATATTAAAATATTATTTTAATATCAAACACCAATATACAGCTCGCTTGAGTATTTTATTGTCATGCATTGTCACATTGTGTTACATTTTCTGTTTCAAATTGTTAAAAGTTGAGTTTGAATAAAAATGGATTTATAGGTAAAGTGAGATGATTCCACTTCTTCCTGTTTACCTCCGCTTTAGGGAAGTACCTCATCTCGTATGATGAGATTAAGCGCCGCCTGCAGGCCCCGGAGAAGATGTCCCTGCGCTCCCTGGCAGCGTACACTCGGGTCAGCAGAGGCCCGGCCAGCAAGAAAACACTCCTGGAGTCACTTAACGTACTGGGCCTCACGCCAAGCACAACTACCTCCGTGTCCTCCTCGTTCTCCAAGCTCACCGAAGGTGACAGACGCGTGTTTGTGTGTCTGTTTGTGGAGACGCGTTTCATTTCAGTTGACGGAGTTATGGTTTGTGTGTCTCTTCAGGCGACACCAGGGCCTTGTGTGAAGATATGAAAGATTTCTCCCATGACTACATTGACTACAGCAACATGGCTAAAGAGCTCATTCCGGAAACAAACACAGTTCAACACTGGTCCAAGATTATTGAAACCAAGTATGTGCTGCTAGTTCTCACTGTTAGGTTTTTTTAAAATCATTGATTTGTAGGGGGAAAAGATTAACATCTCTTTTTTTTTTTTCTTAGGAACCACCTTGAGGACATGAGAAAATGTTTCAAGGACCCAGTAAACAGTGGCGCGTTTGACAATGTCACTCATGGCCTGGGCCTGGGAATGTTAGATGTCACGCTGGACATGATCATTATGGCAATCGAACAGCAGATCCGCATCTTGTCTGGTGCCGCGGCATCAGACCCGCCTGACTCGGGTCCGCCAATGCGTCGCATCCGCCGACGCCACCGCAAAGCCCACTCTCATGACACGGAGAAGCCTCACAAGCTGTCTCCAGGGGTCAAAGATCAAGGCAAGGTCATCTCAAAAAGCAAAGGGCGCAGCAAAGCCAGGAAGAAAGTAAGACAGGAGGGCGGAGCGGTCTGTCCTGTGGAGACTCAGGCGGAGCAGTGCAAGGCGGATGGCGTGGAGAGTAACGTCCTGACTCTGGTTTCTGTGGGATATGAGGCGGTCTCCAGTGGTCTTAATGCAGCAGGAACGGTTTGACGGCTGCTCGAGAGACAGGTCCGACGAACCGTTCAAAAGCAACTGGACTCTGCACCAGTGGAGCTGGGTGGAGCTCAGCATCGGTGTATAAAGTCACGTGTTGGAGTCGTATGGAGCTGAAAGCAGCAGATGGGTAGCTAGTTACGTGAGATATAATGTGCGTCATACTGGTAGGACACATCTGGCAGTGGGCTGAGCTAGGCTAGCTGTTTCTATGTGAACCAGCTGCTGGGACATGCTCACTGTTACAGAGATGGGAACTGTATCCACATTCTCATGTAATATCAACTAAGCACATTTCCCAAATTGTTGATCTGTTCCTTTAGGCAAATCCTGTTTCTTCAGTAGCGGGTTTCATACATATCATACATAAGTTTTTCCATAAAAATGAAAATGATCATTTATTACTTTAGTTTATAGCAAATAGACAAACCACTGAATGTAAAATGTAAGCACACAGAACACTCAGAGACCTTCTTGTTGGATAAATACATGTCACATTGTCAAACAACTAATACCAGAGGTTTGTATTATTTCTAATATTATTATTATCATTATTATTATTATTATTATTATTATTATTATTATTATTATTATTATCTGGTACAGTGTTTCCTGTTGTTGTCCGTATTTATTTATTATATAGATTTCCACTGTACTAGAGAAACTGGAACCTCAGGAGGTGAGTAAACTATAGAGATATATTTTCATAACTATTTGACTGTGTGATTGTGATGGGTCATAGTCGTTAATAAGGTAAGCTCCCTTTAAATCCATCACTCCCTCTGTGAAAAGAGAGGATTAAACTTTTTGTTTCAACTTTATGTTTCAGAATAACTTGCTTTGTTTCCCCCATAATAGTCACTGTGTTATTCACTACACCTTTATATTAAACCAACATCTCGTTTCTGTGTCTTTGTTTTCTCCGTTTTGTTCACAATTCAACAGGTTGCCATTATTTGTAATGTGATACCGCCATCTAGTGGTCACTTGGGAGAACACCACATCAAACGCACATTTCAGGTATGAAAGAGATGATATTAGATATGATATTAGATATTAGATGATATTTATAAGAGTATGATATTGCTAGCTAAAGATTTGCAAAAATATTGTTGTTCCTATAGAAAAATAATCTATAATTACACTGCATGAGGCCACCATACGATACAAGACTACAATAACATCACATCATTACCCTACATTAAAACATAGCCAACATTTCTATTATTATTTACAGTTTAAATTATTCTTCTAATTAATATTATGAAGTATTATTATTATTATTATTATTATTATGTGATTTGATGGTTAAAAGTAGTTTGCCGTCCACCATTAAGCAAGTGAAAAAGAAAAAAGACTCGACCACACACCTTTACATGACGTGACGTCATTCTTACCTGCTGCTCAGTGGTCATGTTCTCTATTCACGCGCCCCCGCAGCGCTCATGTGGATGCGGATGTGGATTGGCCGTGCGTTTCCGAGCAGACTCAGCAGGATTAACAGTATGATCACAGTCTGTTCAAACGTTGGCTCTTCCCATGATCCCAGAGCGCGTTCAGTGCCGCTGCGCACAGAGGCGGCGCCTTCACGCGCCAATTTACGCACAGCAGCTGCCACCTGGCTAACAGCTGACCTCAGTGTGGCGAATGAGGGGAGCTGTTGGGCGAGTTGGGCTGTTGTGACCCAGAGGGGCCGAGGGACCGTGCAGAGAACCAGGCCTCCGCGTGCACCGTGCAGGGCGCACATCTGCTGCCACCGTCGCCACTGTTGATGCAGAGAGACGGAGGTGCCGCACGCGACAGATCGCAGGTGATTCGAGCAGCAGATTGGCAACGTGAGTTCAGGAGGTGGCTCATGGCTCGCGCGTGTAAGGTTTTGTAGGTGAGCGCACGTGCGCCCCAGCTGCCGCTTGGCCTTCTCCAACCAGCAGCCGTTTGTGTTTGGAGATTCAGTCTCGATCATGATGATGAATCATGATGTGTTTCAGACGTTCACACAGGGGGGCGCTGCTGTTAGACAACACTGAGGCCCATCACTACCACATTACAGTACATTACAGTACATGACATCACACCACACACTGCCATTAACACCGTGTACCACTATTTGTTCACAGCAAAACATGTTTCAAATTGTATTTTTGTGAACCACATCAAAGAGTTCAAAGGTGTGATGATTTTTTTTACTTTCTTTTTGTAAGTTTAGCTCAGCAGGGAGATAGGGGGCCCCTGGGGTCGAATGGGCCCCTAACGCCCCCTACTGATCATAAGGGGCGACAAACTGAGTAGAATGTGATGTGATATAGTGTGAAGTGCAGTGTAAAGTGTTGTGACTCTATATAATCATAGCAAAATGAGCTGTTGTGATGTTGAATACTGCCATCTGTTGTGTTGTAATGTAAAGCCTGTATGAAATGATGCATACAGTGTACTTAGACACCCTGTTAATGATAACAACAGACATTTATGTTAGAGTTAAATAAATTAAACAGGTGCCAGATATGTACCTGCCTGCATTGAAATGCATTGTGGGAAATCTTCAGGCCATAGGACTATCCACTCAGCAGAGTCAGCCAACAGCTAATACCTTAACTGTACAGTGCAGTCACACACTTGCACACAGGGTGGGTTAAATCCTTAAATCCTCTAGCAGCTTTAAGCAGGATTTTCTTCACATACACCTTGAGAGCCAGCTGGAGTGTGGAAGGTGGACGTGTTAAAATAATATATATGCATATATTTGCACAAAACTTACCTGATGCAGGACAGGATGGAGTGAGGATTGAAGCAGGGGGATTGAACAGGCAGCCAATGAGGAAAAAGAAAGAGAGAATAGCTGGATGCAGTGTCTTTTGCATGATGTCAGCCTGAGGACATCTCACCACCCTGCTGTCCAAAGACCACACGGCGGAGCAGAATGGGACACACTAACGTGCCGGTCAAGGACAGCTGCACACGTCCCCACGTGGACACACACAGGTCCGGTCGACCACATACACAGCACAGTAATCATGGTGAGTCAAACTATGCAGTGACTGACAATACGACTGATGCACTTTGTTACATTGATACTTGAGATCAGTGTCTTTGTGTGTTTTCTGTCACTGCATCTCCCTGCAGACAACCTGAACAACGCATTAGGAGCCATTCGAGTCCTCGGTTTGGAGCAGGCTGCCAATGAACTGAAACCACATCTGAACACGGTGCTGACTCACATAAAGGAGGGGGGTCAGTTCATTAGCACTCTTCTTTTTTTTTGTTTGAACACTGAATGCATCGCGTGTCATATTCTCTATGGTATAATGAGATGTTTCAGGCTTGTTTTCGTCATCATGCCACCGCTCTTTCATTGTGCGATCTGAATTGTAAAAGGTTGCCGCTCTGCTGCCACACGCAATTTACATATTGATGTGTTTCCATACTATAAAACACCATGCATCCCACTGCTTGTCACACCTCTACCATATCTCTTTAATCTGAACGATGAAAGCTGGGGGTCTGGCGGTGGAGGGGCTGCGGTGCTTGGCAGTTGTGAGTCCCCACTAGACATTAAGCTGTATTTGTGTCTCCTTGCTCAGGAGCAAAGGGGGGAAGCAGAAAGGTTCATAAAAACGAAGGTGCATAATATTTTGTTAAAAGACGACAGGGACAAATCGACAAAAAGTCTCGATGTAGTTTGTGCTTACTTTGCATTTGTTGTCATAAATATGGGGATAAAATGTTTGGTTTCGTTTTGCCCTAAAGTCAAGTGTTTTGTTTCACATGAGTAATTCCACTCACTTCCAGAGAAGGGCGCTGCTGAGCAGGTAGTGATCAGTGGGATCCTGCCAATCCTGGCCCTGACCCTGAGGAACCGAGGGCCCCTCGCTGTGCTGACTGCAAAACTCGTCGCTGAACTCGCCAAGGAATGTAAGTCATGGTTTGTGTGTGTGTGTGTGTGTGTGTGCACATGGTACACACCATTGTTGTGATTGACTTTTCCTTTGTGTTGTGTTCAGCTGTGGTTCGTAGAGGCTTCGGCGACGCAGGCCTGGTTGCAGCTCTGCTGTCGGTGCTGACCAGCTCAGACCAAGAGCTGCTGGTTCCCGCGGCGACGGCCGTGTCTCGACTGTGCTACCACAGCTGTAAGAGAAGGAGACCAGCTTCACTGGTCATCACTCACATTTCCTCTCATTGCCCGCCCCTCCCCTCCCCAGTTTCACTTCTTATTCTCTCTGTCTTCTTCCATCTCCTCCAGCGAAGCAGCAGGCGCTTTTCCTGCGGCGTGGCGCCGTGCCGCGTCTTGTTGCCATCCTGCTTCGCTTCCCCGAACAGGAGCCGCTGGAGGCCGTGTGCCTCCAGGCTCTGTGCAACCTCAGTGGCATCGGAGTGGCAGAGGAGGCGGGGATGGCGTGGGAGAGGGGTGCGTCGGTGCGCCCGGGGGAGTGCGTCTTTCACGGTGTTTCTCCTCACACGTGTGGTTTTGCTTCCTCCGTGACTCTTGTGCGCGCGGCTCGACGGGCGCCGGGTCAGTACACAGTCAACGTCGAGGTTTTCCAGCGCTGCTCCTCCTCCTTCTGGAACCTCCACGGGAACAAGAGGGCAGTTGGTTGGTTCCCGTTCTCCAGCCAGAGGGGCTGTTCCAATCTGTTCAGGGTGGTCAGGTTCCCCGTGAGCAACGCTGCTCAGACGAAAAGTCTGAAAACTCGCATGTTCCACACTTTCCTCTGACTGCTGAGATGCTGAGAACATTGGAGGCCTCACCTGACCGATACAAGAACCTCGTCACACAACTGATCATCGCAAAGCACCACAACATCAGTGGACGTCTACTCACAATAAACCCGGACATCACTAACCTTCATCTCTCTATGTTCCTTATATTTCATTGGCCACTTGTGTCCTAAAGAGTGGACTTTAAAGACTTTTATTGACTCACACTTTTGGCCTCTTTAACAATAATCACATCATGAAAATGTTCAGTGTTTCATCAAATGACATTTGTTACGTTCACTAAAAAACTGAGCTCCAATATTTATGTTGTTTTCCCTTTTTTTTTGGTAACTTTGTAAGAGTACGAGGGGTCACCCATTCTTAACCCCAACCGCTGCCTGGTGGTCCCACAGGCGCTGTGTGTTGACCCCAGCCCCCAGTGATGACAAGATGAGAGCCAGCAAACGATCCCTGCTGGAAACCTGCTGCTCCTCGCCTGCTCGTGCGCTGCACTTGGCTCAGTAATTTGATTCAAATGGGTTTCAGGCTCCAGGGAAAATGGCTGTGGAAGGTTGTGAAAACGCTGGCAGACGACCACCCAGCTGGGCCACTTGACAAAACGTGACCCATCCTGTGTGGTCGTTTTTGGCAAAGTCCCACGCGAAGTGGAAAGTTTTGATAACAGCTCCATTGTCAGCGAACTGAAATGCAAACTACACCTTTGTCATCATCTTTGTCTTCTTGTCACTGGTACACATCAAAGCAGCAGTGTGCAGCCTCTCTAAACCAGCTTCCTATAGGTGACCACTAGGTGGCGTGCATGTGCTTTGCACAAACCAGTGTCTTGGACAGAAGAAATGACAGAAACTCATGGGAACTGAATGTAATTGTGACAGACAGTGAATATCTGCAGATATTTACACAGATTTAGAGCTTTTCCACGCTGATGTGGAAACTGATGTGTTGTATCTAAGTTACAATGAACATTTGCATTTTGACTGGAAATCTGTTTAATACAAATAGCCAATCCGAGGACTGGAGTGCATCACCCGTTCACTTCTTCTTCTCTTATTTCTCCTCTAATTACGTCTCTTATTGGTTCCATCCTGCTCCAGGCGTCCACACGTCCTCTAATCAATCCTAACCGGGTTATTACTCTGGGAGACCCTTAAATGTTTGATGTGATAGAGATGAGGCCTTAGAATTATTTACACATGGACCCCGACTTCTTCCCCTCTGCAACAAACTGGGTTACAACTGGAAAAACACACTGTATTTACACACTCATCAGTACAGTGTGTGCTGCCTGTATACAGCAGGAGCCAGTGATCACAAGACGCTCATGTTTTGTTTATGCTTTTTTTAATATATAAAACAATATAGCACCTTTACCACAACTGTATGCCCCACATGTATTGTATACTTTCTGTATGTGTGTGTGTGCGTTGGTATATCCGGATTATGGGGACATTTTATCGGACACCACACTCACACTGGCGGGACACCAGGGAATTATGAGGACACCCCCTATGTCCCCATAATTCAAAGAGTGTAATACCATTTTAACTTATTTGCTTGTGCTTCTTATCCACAGTTCTGAATGATGGAATGAGCAAGAGAAGGTGGCGTTCCAGCCAACAGCTAACAGGTTGCCAAACCCAGTGGCCAGTCAGGTGAGTAGAATATGATGTTCAGATGTTTTATTATAATCATATTAATGATTTTACAATTTGTGTGCATGTTACAGAAATATTTAATATATACATTTTTGAAAAAACAGGTTAAAACAAATTAAACCTACTACTTACTGTCACAACCAATATTAAGACAATACAGTTGTATTGTTTTGTTGCTGCCTTTGTGTTGGCCTGCAGGAACCCGTGATGCATCAGACACGTGACGCGTTTAATAACAATAACAATAACAATAACACCCCTTCCGCTGTGTATTCAGAGATGCATATATTACTTTTAATATAAGGCTCATTATTATTGCATGAGGAACTTTGCGTTCGATGCCCCCAAACTGGGATAACATAGCTGAAGACTGCTTTATTGCTTGTCTTTGCAAATGACTCATTTAGACTTTAATCCTCGCGTTGTTCTGCAGAAACCAATGCGTGTAATTGCATTAGGATTTCACGGCGCTGAAACTCCAATTCATGCTTTCGTCATTGCTTCATTGTGGCCTCGGTTATTTTTAGCCTCTAGCATCCATCAGCAGTAGACAACAGTCACCCACCTTGTTGACTCCCAGTGCACGCTCCCTTATCTATAAATATACCTATATAGGTACACAACATGGAAAGCAGCTGTTGAACATGTACATGTGCACATACAACAGAACCTGCCACACACTGATCAGTTCCTTCTCTGGGTTCATTTCCTGTGTTTTAATAGGAACGGTTTGATCGTCGTGCAGATAATATATATATATATATACACATATATACACACACACATATATATATTCCTTATATCAGCAGCAGCGTCTGATCTGGCTGTCTGATGACCTGTCTGTCTCTCTGTCTGTCTGCTCCTGCAGCCTGTCAGTGCCTGGCTGCTGCTCTTTGAACATCATTGTAATTCTGTCAGGATGTCTTTCAGACTTACAGCCCACCTCCTCCACATCACCTCCATTACCTCCACCCTGTCTGGGGAGGCTGAAAGTTTCCATCAACCACCTGCTGCCTTCGCCCCACCACCGCCAGCGTCTAGACGCCAGGGGACCCGATCTCATCTCCTTCATATAGGCTTACGTTTAATGAGGATGCTCCACGCCGGTGGAGCGCAATCGCAGGAGTCATTCTCTGTTTTTAAATCCAGTAAACACAGTTTTACACTGCCGGTTCTTCTTCATACTGAAAGGTCACTGAAAGAACTGGTGTTTAGTTGATGAGTGTGACATAAAACTCTGTTTTCTTTTCATTCAGACTCCAGCTGTACGGTGAATTCCTCATCTCCCGAAACACAAACGTCAACACTCCCAGCTGAATGCCTGGAACGCTCTGGAAGTTGCACCATCATGGTACAAGGCTGCAGATGTGTTGTCATATTTTTACCCAGCGATGTCAGGCAGCTGAGCGGTCGGTTCAAACCCAGGCTCCATCACTTCTATTTGTGGAGCCACAGATGTAACTCTGTGCTGCTCGGAGCGACAGAATAAGGCTGCTACTGGAACATGAAACAACAAGTACGACCAAACACCGAGGCTGGGCTCCAGGCATGTGTGTGTGTGTGGGTCAGTGGGAGGGGGGGGGGCATCTGTCCTGGCCTATTACGTCCATCACAGGAGGCAATCACCCCCCCACACACACACTCAGACACACACAACCTAATGGATGCGTCGCCTCATAGATGGTGTCGCGCACGAATAATTGTTATGGACTTGATTGTCATGCACAGCGTTGGGTTGTGGGGCAGATTGGAGGAAATATTACATCTTGTCTCTTGACATTCTCAGCAGGGGAAAGTGGAAACATGGCTGAGGGACGGAGGGCGATGGCGCACAGAGATGACACGGCAGATGGTTGATTGGAGATTATCACTGTGGGAGGAAAACACCGGGAAGCCAATTAAGGGGAGGGGACAGCGGCGCACAGACGGCTGAAGGACCAATCCGGATCCTTCATGTTTGATCATGTACTTGAGACATTGAGACAGTGCTCGTTTTGGAAAATGACTGTTGACCCAAATAAGCGCACCCCTCATGGATAAGTGTTCCGATGATGTTCGTTCATTTGGCAGAGGAATAACATGGACTGACTGTGTGGGTCTGTGCGTGGTCAAGATTGTGTGTCTCCACTGGCTCAGAGCTGTGGAGGTCTGCAGAGTTAATGAAGAGTTTTAAGAGCTGATCATGGCTGCGACCTCAGGGACGTTCCTTTAATCAGCGGTAACATGACAGGAAGCTCTGTGTGTGTGTGTGTCTGTAGGTGTGTGTGTGTGTGTGTGTGTGTGTGTGAGACTGAAATACAGATGAGTCACACAGGAAAAACCCAGAAAGAAAGGTGGCAGTAGCAGACGAGACCGAGATGAAAATAGATCCGACTCTGACAAAACATCAGCACGACCTTTGACCTTTCTTGAAAGCCCCGTCCTCTTTTACTCTGCGTTTAGGATTTCATGTTTCGTTCCATTTCTCGGCCTCCTGTGCAGCTTTCAGGATCAGACACCGTTCAGAGTCTGTCGCTCTGCTGTGCTCCGACAGGATCTGACTGGAAACCAGTGGTAACCCAGTGCTTAACCCAAACGACTGAACTGCCAGGAGCCCCAACCGGGGAGAGAGGTTGTGGTTGTGAAGAGGGCCAATTAGTTTCAGTGTGGAGGAAGTAGGGCGCGTCAGCGAAGGTGTGAAGGGCAGATGAAAGGAGTGAGAGAAGCAGTGAGAGGGAAAGGTTTATGCTAATATGTGAGGCAGTGATGCTCCTTGTCCTGGATCTGTGAGGCCCAGAGGAGGCAAACCTGACAATGAGAAGCAAGTGTCTGTGTGTGTGTCTGTGTGTGTGTCTGTGTGTGTGTGTGTGACCCGCGGAGAGTTATATTTGCATATTCAGTTTTTGGAATTTGAGGAATTTCTGCAGGTCAGGTCAGTGTTTTCCAGCCAGCACTAAACACAAAGTCTAAACTGCTGATCAATGAATTAACAGTTATTAAATTTGTTTTACAATTTGTCACAAAAAAATTTAAATGTCAACGCAATCAATCCAGAAAGTAATTATATTTTCTATTTATTGCCATAAATATACAGTAAGTAATACATTTGATTTCACAAATGAAGCTAATAAAACTAGAATCAGTAACTTTATAGATATAAATTGCTGGAATAATACAGCAACTAATGAATCATTTCCTCAGCATTGCCATGGAAACACATGACATGTGTCACATGGTTTCATCAATGCAAACATTCACACTGGCTGCAGACTCTTTGATATCATCGACCAACACTGAATGGACACAGGCTTGATGGAGCTTAATGGAGCGTTCTCAGTTTGTGAACGCTCTTTTTATACCATCAACAAGTACACGGTCTCCATCATCCACAAACAACACAGCTGCCGCTTCAGCACCTCAGACCCCCCCACCCCACCCCCAGACTGAAAGACAGAGCTGCCAGGAATCCCCCCCCCCTCCTTCTCTCCTTTTATTTCTCCTCGTCTCGCCTGATCTGTCAGCGAGCGTCTCCCGGCCATCACTCCGTCTGACAGACCCACTATCTCCAAGTCCTCAGTCACTGCACTGCCTCTCTGCAGCCGTCATCCCCAGCCGGCAGGGACACCCCCCTGCAACACAGCTGTCAGGCCGCAAATGAAGAGGGGCCCCTTGTCCCCTGAAAGCAGGCAGGCATGAGAGGAATATTCCTCCTGATTAAGGAGCCTCCTGTCTTAGGTGCTCATTAGCATTGCTATCAGTGGCTGTAAAGTGAATGTTAATGGGGCGGCGTCTGACCTTGGAGTTGCTTCTTGTATCCCTGCGTTATAACATGGTGTTAACCTGCTCTGTCCCTCTCGCTACAACCAGGAATGTTAAGAAACTATGTTTAGGATCACTTCCTGGTTGTAAAAAGTGAAAACAAATGTCATGAATTGATAAATGCAAAGTGATCGACTGATTAACCATCAGTCGATCACTTTGGTTTATATATATATTGATGTTTATACATGTTGTGAATTGCCACACTGAAAGATTACACACGTTATGCCTGAAACTGCACTAATAACAGTGCATGTGCAAAAAAAACATTGTTTATTTACTGTATGTATTGAAGCTATAGATAAATTACATTAAGTCATAAATTACAATAAGTGCATTCAACATTGAGATAAACGAGGACATAAATTTGTGTTGGAAAAGAGGTGAAAATCACTTCAAGTGCTGAAGTGATGATCAAACACCACAGATTTTGGCGTTTTTCAGAGTTGATTGAAAATGCCGCATGTCTTTGCATTGACCCAACGTATGACCAGTGTTTTCATACAATCAACCCGCTGACTCAGCTCTCTGTTGAAAAATGAATGACAAGATGCTTCATGTCCCTTGTACGTCCACAGATGTCGCCGGCCGCCAGCAGATGTTCACCATCAGTAGTCGACGTCCAGGACACAAGCATCATCAGCTGCTACAGCCTCATGTAAGTAAAACTGAGAAAGTTTTTTTAAAAAAAATTTTTTATTCTAGTCTTTTATTATAAAAAACGAATTGGTTCTATTTCTGACAATCGACGCGGTCTTCAAACGTACACTTCCGTTGTCAGAAACTTTATCTGTAGGATATGACGCCCGTGTTTGTGCCTTGGGATTACTGCCCTCCAGAGGCGACTTCCTTCTCCACTCAGGCAGTCAGATGGAGACGGCGAGTTATAAATGTCTTTCCCCCTCGGAGTGAGACGGATAGCTGCGCAACACTTAGGAAACATGACACGGGAAGAGGAAGGGGGTGCGCGCGTTATTAGCATGTGTGCATGTGTTGGTGTGTGTCAATAAACAGAGGCATGTTCTCAATATAGATACACCCACCAGAGCTATCATGGTTAATAATGTGTCAGTGATGATTGATGGTCAGCTAAAGGGATGGGATAGGCTTGTGTGTGTGTGTGTGTGTGTGTGTGTCTACATACCATATGGTTATGTTTATCCTCATTTTCTGTTATGGCCTTTTCCTCATTTCCTCCCCTCCTTGATTTCCCAGTCCGCCCACCCCCATGTTTATACATGTATACATTTATACAGTATTCATATATGTGTGCTGTGTGATTTCACGCTGCTACGCGGAGAAGCAGAATGCAATCATACAAGGTAAACACTGTAAACGCACAGGCAGAGCGACAGAATGAAAATCCACAATGAAAACACAGGCGTGCGTCTGTTCTGAATATGTTGTGCTGTTTTCTTTATCCCCCATTCGTTCTCTCAGCGTCTTTATCAAACTGCTCTCTCTCTCTCTCTCTCTCTCTCTCTCTCCTCTGTGCGTCCTTCATCCAACTTGCTTTTCAGGTGGGGACCTTGCACCATCGTTCACTGCGGCGGGGTTGTGCACGGCCAATAAAAGCAGCTCTCCCGCTCTCCAGGTAAAAATAACCACAGACTCACAACGCACACATGGCGGTTGTCTGGTCGGCTGCATTGTTTGAACTGGCCTCAGAGAGAGATGCTCAGTGACCTTGCTCTGTTTGTGTTCACACAGATGACTCTGTTTGTGTGTGTGTGTGTGTGTGTGTAACTTGTTGAGGTCATGTGCAGCCTGTGTATTTGGGGGTTTGTGCTCAGATGAGGCTCAATTAAACCGAATAATGTGAAAGAATCACCTTGTTCTTCTGTCATAAGACAAATCTATGGCAAATGTAAAGATCTCACTTTACTCTGATGGCAGGTGTTGGGTTCGACACTCAGCAGCAGATAGTCCTGATGTAAATGCAGACTCACACAGAGGAACATGCACACGCACTTGTTTTGAGAGTGCGTCCATAACAATTGCCTGTCGTCATCACCATCCATCTCCTTGCTGTATCCCTCCACAGATCCCAGACCAGAAGTCCTGCGTTGACATTGAGGCCAGCTGTTTCATCGCCGCCTCATGTGAGGAGACGGGAGACGGCGTTTCCTGGGTGATGAGACAAGGAAAGATGGCTGTCTGTCCTCTCCGGGCCAGCGCAATACTTAAATCACCTCACACCTATCCTCCGTTTCACCCGCCCATCCCAGATGCCCAATGCAGCCAGACAAAATCTGAAGATCTTTTTTTTTATCTCTCTGATTTTCACATTCCCTCAATTTTCTCCCGTCCTTCTGTGTCCTACGTCTCCGTCTGGTCCTTTCCTCCTCTGTCCTTCACTCCCTCTCCATCTCCTTGTCCTCTCTATTTATTACTTATTGACCATATCTGTGTCACTCTGTTTATCTCACACCCTCTCTCACCCTCTCTCTCTCTCTCTCTCTCTCTCGTTCTCTGTCCGTCTCAGCATGGTCTCTATGAAGACAAATGTGACCCTAAGGATGCAGTGCATGATATCCATTTTCCAGCCAAAGCCAATTTGCCCCCGTGTAACGAGGACAGACCCTCTCAAGTGAAGAGAGAGAGAGAGAGAGAAAGGGGAAGAATGGAGAGATAGATTCAAGCAGTCTGGACTTAATAAAATAAAATAGCATCCTCCGCACAATCATTCAATCAGATTATTATTATTATTAGTAGTAGTAGTAGTAGTAGTAGTAGTAGTGTTATTATTATAATTATTATTATTATTATTATTGTACTGATAAACTAGGTAAATACAGTGTTATTATTATCAAACACGCTGTTACAATGTTGTGTCAACCAAATGTTCACGTAGCATGTAACGAGTTGTGCGTACAAACACAACAAGTGCATGGGGCTGGTTTTAAGAAAACAAAATGTCATGTCGGTGCAGGGAGGAATGAGTAGCATAGAAAGTTTGACTCTGTCTGTGTGTGCGTGTTTGTGTGTGTGTTTTGTGTGTGTGTGTGTCTGTGTTCTGTGTATGGCAGGGTAATTCATTCAGTTGGGACAGTAATTCTGAAGGATTGTATTGATTGTTGCTGATGGCGGCTGAGATATCAGGCAGGAGGACACTCGTCCCTGCTTTAGCTCTGTCACATTCCCACACACACACACACACACACACACACACACACACACACACAGGCACGCAAAATGTGTCGAGAGGGGCCACATGTTTGGACAGAAGTAGAAAGCAATCACATAGTTAAGTGATTAGAGGACGTGTCCAGTCTGCCGTCTGCAAGCCTTGTCCTTGTAGAGTCCGCCATGTCTCAACAACTGTAAAGGGAATTCAGCCACAGCTCACAACATGGGTCATCATTAGGTCAAAGTTTTCTTCCACCAGTTATGACATCATGAATGACACAGTCACGCAGCAGCTGTGGTCAAACACTGTTTGCATATAGGTTGGTTGAGGTCTAACGGGGACCACTTCCTCATTCTTCTCTAATAGCTCTTTAATTAGTCTTGAAATAGAGGCTTTTCTTTGAGCATGTCGTTGATGGTTTGCAGTGGAGCCAGCAGTCTCCTCTGCCTGCAACGGGCCGGGGTCCTCTGGGTGCTGTCAGGTGTCTGAGCTTATTGCCTGCCTGCCTGTTTGCTCTCAATCTGTCAGAGCTGCGGCCATGCTGGCAAGGAAGGAAGTGAAATTGCAAGAGACCATTGTGTGTGTGTTTCTGTGTGTGTGTGCGTGCGTGTGTGTGTTCCTGGTGCGGGCGTCGGCATGGCACACCATCCTTCAGGCGGCACCACGACAGGCCCCATCTGCCAGCCCAAACAAAGGGACTGGTCGGAAAGCTCTGGCACAGACTGCACCAAACACAGCTCAGCCCTCAACTCTCTGGCTCCTCCTCATAAGCCTGTTCTTCCCTCAGTTATCCTGCAGTGTATCCATCTACTTATCACCCCCCCTCACCCCCCCACCCCATCATCTTCACCCCGTATCCTCATTTCCAGCCTGTCTCACTGCAAACAGATGGATCTCCTTCATAGTTTAAAAAAAAAAAGAAGCAGTTAAGTGAAATCTATTTTTTCTGGACTCATTAAAATATTCACAATGTGTTTTATTTTTGCAGTAACACTTATGGCTGTCGGGTGTCGCTCCTGCTCCCCCACTGGAACAGGTGGGTCCGTTAAGACTGAAGATTCATCCATTTATTGCAACAGAGAATGCAGTGTTATTAAGACGTGTTATTTTATACCTGCAGTCCTATGCCCTCTTCGCTGTGTGCTCCTCCTCTGCACTGTGTGCTGGTTTGACCCCTGGAGTATTAATTAAGAACAGCGAGGGGTCAAAGGTCAAACAGGTGGGTGACATCGGAGCGTAGAATAATTCTAAAACGTGACATGTAGCCTTGTGTGTTTGGCTGTGTTTGTCTTTCTTTCTTTCTGTGTGTGTGTGTGTGTGTGTGTGTGTGTGTGTGTGTGTGTGTGTGTCTCCACTTGTTGTACGTGCGGAGATAAATGGGAAGTGATCATCAGCCTGTTACTGTTGGATTGTAACTGACATCAGACGTTAGGCAGCAGTGAGTCGTCCTCATGGCGACGCACATAACAACACAAGCAAACACATAAAGAATGCAGGAAATACAAGGATACACACACACACACGCACACACTTTCCCACATCATCGTGTTTACATTATGTCCACATTCAGGATGGTTCACCTAAACCCTTCTTTAAAGCACAGTGGGATAATATGACACACACACACACACACACACTTGATCTCAGGTCCAGTGACAGGTGATGGTCATTAAAATGTCACGATCCATGAATCAGTGACCATATGTCTCTGTGACACAGCGTGAACACACTGTTTGTATGAGGGTCATGTGTTCTCCTAATGAAGGTTGGCAGGAGACGGACGTCTGAGGGGATGTATTTATTTATTTATTTATTTAGCTGCTATTTTTTCATGTGTTTCGCCTTCTCTATGAATATTAGTAAAGGAAAATTACAACTTTTACCTATACCTAACATCCTATTAGCTCTAGATTGTATTTATATAGGAAATATTTCTTCTGATATAGGGATGGATGGATGAAGGATGTCTTGCTATGTGTGGGAGTAAGGCCACAATCTCTTGAACATTCAAGTATTAGAATTCTGTAATTATCATTAGTGTCATTAAATCCCTTCCTCTCCTCCACACCTCCTGCTCTTCCTCTTTCTCCCAATGGCAAAGTGTAATCATCGGAGTTATCAATCATGGCGCGCTGCCTCAGGCACAGAGCTCTAATACCTGCCATGACAGAAATGATTCATATCCAGCGCTTGCTCATTATATCAACACTGACGCATTGCTCTGGCTCAAACGTTTCCTCACGCACTCCAAGTTAGAGTTTTTATTTAGTACACAAACATGTTTTTTGCCCCCTGTCTGAGGTCCATCGTAGTCTTTTAGTCAAGGACTGTTCAAATATTAAAGCTCCGTTTTTTATTACATCCAGAATATGAAGCTTATTGGCTGAGGGATAATCCCTTTATTTCTACAGAATATATTTAATTAGTCTGATGTTTGCAAAAATATAATATCTCTGTAAAAGTCACTTCATTAGCTGCCAATCAATATGAAGTAAAGAACAACTTTATGAGTTTTTAGTAAATGTGCGATACAACAATAATATGAAAATGAAAAATTAAACAACAAAACTTAAAAGAAACGGGTTTCGCAGACGCCAAACAAAACCACAGAACTTATCAGGTGCAAATCCCTAAAAACAGCTCATAATTAATGGCAAAGTTTGATCATATTCCTGCGTGCAGTCTTAAGCATATGCTGGGTGCATAATATTCAGGTACAAAGAGTATTATGCAAGAGTATCGTGCCCTCAGGTGGTGTAATAGCCATATGCTGAAGACTGGGGGGGGGGGGTGTTCTGTCAGCACAGTGGCAGATTGTGAACATCAACAGTTGGGCTGAGCTCCAGTTTGCAGCAGAAGTTCTGACGTTATTATTTGATGACTTAGAGTTTTGAAATGCTCAGCGTACAACTCAGTTCCCACTGAGACGTAAACACCGCTTTAAATACACGTAACCTGCAGCGATGGAGGAAGTGGTCAGATCCTCAGCTGGATGAACGGTTTGGCCCAGGGCAGCCGAATCGTCGAGTCACAGTTGCATATTTACACATCCACAGACAGACAGGAAGTTTATTTGGCCCCATGTTGTTTACCAGCCAGGAGTGAAACACATTTTTAAACTACTTTATCTGATGCTGAATAGCATCATATAGTGAATTCATCACAACACAAGCAGATTATATACAGTATTTAACATATACAATTAGAATCTGTGATTGTAGCCACTATAGTCCAGCAGTGTAAATGAGTGGAAATGCTGTTACAATACTCAGCCACTGTAATTGGTTACATTTTTCATACCAGTGGTGAAATTGGTCTAATTGTATGAAACATGTTGGTTTTACAAATTCAACATATAGAAGCAGAAACACGGGGCCTTGTTTTAATATGCACATTTCATTTCTTGTCCGCCTCAAGCAAAACTTTCATGAATGATCTTGTCTTGATGGACAAATCTGAACTGTGATGGCTGTTTAGTGTATCTTCAGCACATAGAAAAGCATCAGTTTGGGGTTACCTCTAAGTGCTTCTTGTGCATGACCCGCTAAGCCATTACCTTACTCTATTCAGCTGCATCACTTTGATCAACGCCTCATCTCATGCTGTCAAGCTCTGTCTCCTGGTTGTGTATCCACAGAGGCTGTTTGTCTGATGGATGTGGATGGTGGTGTGTATAGAAGGCAGTGTAATGGATGTAATGGATGTGGTAGAGATGTTGTAGTTAACATGGCAGAGTCATTTTCCTCCTGACCTATGTTATGAGTTGATATGCTCATCATTGTGAATGAATGTATGCACACACGTATGAGGATATAAAATGCAGTCACCAGCTCTGACTGGTATTGCATTGTTGTGTGTGTGTGTACTGTGTGTGTGTGTGTGTGTGTGTGTGTAATGCATGTGTGTGGAGGCATGCATGCATGTGTGTGTGTGCTATATCTTTTCTTGTATCTTAAAGTACATGCCGTAGGTGTTATGTAAAAAAAAGGGTTTTTGTCGTTCATCAAAACCATGTGAACGATTCATTGTCACCTGAGGATCACAAAATGAATTAAAAATGGAGAAAATTCAAGATTTGTTTAAAATTGAACATTAACCTACTTCACAAATGTTCTACCGTGACCTTTGCACTGCTGCTGCCAGCCATCATTCCTCTGGATGTCCTTTAGGACTTCCATTAATAAGAGCAGGGGAGCTAATACCATCCTCCATTATCATCTCGTCACCTTGCTTTTCTAATTATTCTAAGCGAGGCCATCGTATTTGTTACAGTCCTGGTGATGCTTACACAGCCTCCCCGTATCCTCCCTTAGATCTCAACAGGCTTTAACAGGAGCATGTGTTCCTCGTTTCTACAGATTCAAAGCAACAGCAAAAAGGAAAATGAATCCTAACGAGCAATGATGAGAGGTACGACCCCAGATGAATGTGTATGTGACTCTATGTCAGATGAAGATGTAAATAAGCATCTCATTGTGAATAATGCAGCTTAAGATTTTTAATTTCAAAGCTTCCATGAATACAAAGAAGTTGAGTACAACACTATTGCTGCAGAAATAATAACAATATTAATTCTACTACTACTACTAATAATAATAATAATACTAATACTAATAATGTTTTCCACCATGCACCTCTTGTTTTCTTCCTGTTATGCTCGTTCATTCAGGATGAAAACAAACCCAGGTACTGGCAATGGACAGGAATCCAAATTGACCATGTCACTGACAGAATTCGATCCCACACATAAACCCGACGTGCAGCCGACTCGGAGCTTTTCAGTCCTCACTCTGGGGAGCGGCTTTGAAAAACACCTGCGAGTTTGAACGCTGAATGCTTTATCAACGTGTGCTGAGGTCAGCGCACGCCACGGAGCCCTGCTGGACACGAATCTGCAATGTCAACCATGACTTTATGCACCCAACACTTGCTGAGACCCTCTAAGACTCTTTCTCTCTTATTGACCTTGGTCTAGGAGTAATATTTATGGGAAATGGAAAGTCAGGACTCCCGCGCAGGCTTGTTGTTGCCATGTTTGCTGGCAACGCCGGTTGGTGCACGAAAAGGAAATGACTCTGACACCAGAGAACAAGAGTTCATGTTTACGCTTCGAAACCTTAACGAGATAGTTTTAGTTGTTGACACCATGATCATAGAGGAGGAAGATGTGAAAACAGTTTAAAAAAAAGTGTCATCAAGACATTAATTGCATATGTGTGTGTGTGCGTGTGTGTGTGTGTGTGTGTGTGTGTGTGTGTGTGTGTGTAGTTGAAATCAGGTGTGTGTCGCAGTCTGTCAGCAGTGAAAACATTACGGTTGTAATGATGTAATGAGCTTTGATCTAAAATGGTGTTGTTCTGTTTTTCCTCGGCTGCATCCGCTTTGTCCTGACCTCCACCTGAAGTAAAGCGACAGCCACGTCTACCGCACTCGTTTGTGTACTTGTGTATGTGTGTGTGTGTGTGTGTGTGTGTGTGTTACCGTGGGTCATTGTTGGTGAGTGACTGCTTTGTTCTGTCACTGGTGGAGTGTTGGATGTAGTGTCTCATCTTGAAGTTGACATTTATCAGTTTAGAGTGCCATGTATTAAAGGACAAAGAGGAGACATAGATTTACTTTATCCTCTCTGTGTCTGTGTCTGTCTAGCCATTACTCAAGTGGGAAGGGGGGGGGGGGCTGTGTGTGACAGACATATTGTGTCCAGCTTGACCCCATTGTTTTTGGGTCACTCTCAGTAGCTGATGCAGGATGCACTCACACACAATGAATTGGAGTCGAGGACGAAGCCTCGGGGAGACGCTGATGTGCAACTGAGGGAAGGTGAAGGGAATAAAAACGGCATCAGACCAGCAACTATGGTCTGCCATGACATTCTGTCAACATTCATGATCATGTGATTAAGGAGAAATTTGGGGCTCGTTGATGGAAACGCAGTGAAGGAGTGTTCCTTTTTAGCAAACTCATAGTAAAAGCAATCCTTTTTGAATTCTACATAACAATCTGATTTGATTATAATATATGAATACAGAGTAGTGTGGCTCCAATGCTTTTCCCTAATAAACAATTTATTCAGTTGCTAAATGGTGCTGAACTAATAATTACCCACAATTCTTATTTTGAATATATTAGCATTTACCGAAAGCAAAAAAATCCTCCTGTGTCCCGACTTTAAGCACACCATCACCTGATTATTACCGCACCATGATGGAACATCATCAGATGTCTACACATTTCAGTGGCAACAGATTATGAGATGATCTCAAATGGCACAAATGTTGGTCAGAGTTTTCAGAGATCCATGTTGTGTTGTGCACTTTGTTGTCAAACTGTGTGACTCTGATGCAACAGTTGAGTGTAGACGGTGGGTGAAGAGGGAGTGGATGCGGGGACAGTTTAAGACGGAGGTAGACGGTGGTTTATTCAGGAGTCATGGGAGAGACAGCCCCCCCCCCCCCCCCCGGGGGGGAGACGCCCCCCCCCCCCCCCCCATCATCCTCTGTTGTCTGTTCACAGCAGCCAAACAGGTCTGACACTCCTTCACCCTGCATGAGGCCACTGTGGAGTGTGTGTGTGTGTGTGTGTCAGAGTGAGAGAGTTGTCACACCCTCCGGTTCGGCCTCAGGACTGTGGTGTGTTGAGTCACTTCGGGCTGGGTCAGTTTGTGTTGTGGGGGGAGGAATGACGCAGGTGACCGTTCGGGCAGGAGTCGGTGGACTGTCGCCCTGTATCAGGGGTCTGGTGGGATAAAAAATGAAACATGATGGAAAACAGGAACTATTTGTGGTGTCCCATGGAAAAATCCTAAAAAAAAAGAAAAAAATGATTTTGGATGCTCATGCTCTTTCATGCTGCCAAGACACTACATCCTGTTGACCTTTGACTCTTAATATAGTATCAGGCAAATATCATGGAAACTTTGACCTTAAACTCACCATCACATGGTAAATCCAGCAGGAGCTGGTCAAACCTGACGGTGGGTACTCCCTGACAATAGAAAAATGTTAGACGTTTAAAGGACACAGTAGTAGTAGTAGTAGTAGTATTTCCGCAGTAATTGTAAAGTATGACTCCCGATGACTCCATCACTTCCAATCCCCGTGCCCCCTCTATTCCTTTTATCTCTTCCTCTGCTCCTCGTCCTCTCTCCCCCCCCCCCCCAGCCCCTGATCACCTCGTGATCTCACTTAACTCCTGTTCCTGCAAACTCAGCCGCTGTCCCTGTAGTGCTGCTCTGCGGCACCTCATCCACACATCACAAATGTGTTTGACCCTCTGTGGAGCTTTGAACAACACCCTCTCCTCTGCTCCTCCTGCGTTCCCATCAAACACCAGGGCTTTACCCCCCCCCCCCCCCCCCCCCCTCCTCCTGCGTTCCCATCAAACACCAGGGCTTTACCCCCCCACCCCCACCCACCCCCCCGTCTGCTCCTCGCCCCAAACAAACCCTGTCAAACTCTGTTTTCACTTTGTAAAGACACAAGTTTCTAGTTTTCTTGTCGCTGCTGTTCTTAAATCAATGAAGCGATGGATGTGCATTTCGTATTTGAAACAACAAAAAAAAACATATAAATTAGATTTTGGATTAGTCCAATTCATTTTGTTTTCTTTCAGGTGGAATAGTTTTTCGATAACAAGAGTGGAGCTGCAGTTCAGCCTGTGGGAGTGACAGGATGTCGATGGTTTTGTTGCTTTTACACTTGATTATAAATAGACGGGAAGTGTTCAGATTGCTGTGCGTTTTGGGAAACGCGGTTCAAAGTAAATCTTGGGTCCCAGAAAGCAGCTTATATATATATTTGAATCACATGTGGGCATTAAGTTGGAAAGAGAATGCTGAAAATGTGTACGGCTAAAAATAAATTAGACAAAGACATTAGTTCTCAAACCCGTGGGAGGGCCGCCCTGGAGGCGCACAGAGCCACTGCAGGGGGGCGTGGAAATATATGGAGTGAAACTGAGTTGAACGAATAAGATTTACGAAGGTAAAATAAACAAACACATTTACTGTTGCTATCGTGCTGACTTTTAATTCAGCCTGGATCATTTTCTCTTAGATCTTTCCCCTATTATTTTTAATGACTGAAAAAAAATCAGTGCGTGTGTGTGTGTGTGTGTGTGGGTATGGGGCAACACAGTACAGTCCCATATCAAGTTCAGGAAATTGTTCCAGACCGTTTCCTGCATCTTGACTTTCAATCCGTAATGAAAAACTGTAATTCAATAAAACACCCAAAGAAGGTCAAGATCTGTCATAGCCCCTCACACCATAACACATGTATCATAACCTTTGAAGTGTTGATTGCAAAGTTAAATTGTTAAAGTGTCCTTCGACTGTTCGCCACTGTGGGGGACACTGAGGACACGTTGACTCATTCTGTCTCCAGTTTCTTGACGCTAATTTACACCAATCGTCCGCGCTGTATTAAATCTGAGTGTGATCCTCCCAAGGTCAGATGAGATCACTCCAGTAGAACAATAGCACTGTCGGGATCATGAAAGTCCTGTCAATCAAAAAGGACGCAGCAGGTTAAACAGAGTGCGGATTGACACTTTGGTAATAATGTAGCATATGATGCTCCAGTGGGAACCTGCATGTCTCACTTAATTAAACTTAATTAGCGCCTTGGTTGCTCATCATCACTGGCAGGATTATCACCAGCAACAACACAGGGAGGCAAAAAAAGTTAAAAATGTCACTGGGTTCACAATCAGGGTGAAAAATCCACCTCCTTATCAGCCAAATGCTGGTTAATCCTTGGCTGCCGCCGGTACCACATCTGTTACCACAACACTGCCTTTCAGCTGCTGCCATTCCCACTCCAATAACCACCAGGGACAAATCCCCAAAAAGTTACTTTCACATCATTCACACAGAATTTAATTATAACTTTGCTCTGTTTACTCAGAAACTGCGTTTTTAAAGTTTTTTAATACTGATTATTATACAACAATGTTTTTGTAGTTTTCACGGTTTACAATGATTTGAATGTGTTAGTATGTATTCGGAAGCAACAGGGTATTTAATGTTGTATCTGTGGCATTGTGTCGTCATCGATACACACAATATACACATTCAACTGCCACTGGGTTATAGCGTTGATTCAGCGATACAGCCGGACGCTTCCTCCTCGTTAACCTCTTGCTTTTCTTTCTCCCTCCCAGCGAAGTGAGACGACGGCGGTGAACAGAAGAGAACGGGAGAAGCGGGCGAGTCATATTCCCATTAATGCTCTATTCGTTCGAGCCCCAGAGGGAAAGCAAGAGGGAGGGGAAAAAAAGACGAGAGAAGAGATCTGTTCATTTCTGGAGAGATGAGACGAGTCTGGTTACCATTAGACTTTAGTCTGTCCCGGGGAAAGAGACGTTAGCAATCAGAAGGAATATAACAATTCGCACACACTCCATGTGCAGCACATGGAGATTCAAACAAATATGAGTTCATTTGTTCCCACAGGTGAAAAATTAATTGCCCTCTTCCCTGATTTCACATTCAGGTACAGGCCACAAACAAAAGGTCGAAGGTCGACTTGAACTATTATGATTCAGAAGATAGTGTTGCACCGTCTGATTGGCTCTGCTGGGGCCACAAACACCTGGATATATATGTGTGTGAGTGTGTGTGTGTGTGTGTGTGTGTTCCTGGTGTGGGATAGATAGATAGATAGATAGATATACACACACATGTCAACATACACACACACACATATATATACATACACACACACACATATATATATATATATACACACACACACACACACACACACACACACACACACACACACACACCTGGATGTCAGTCATTGGAGTAGACAGAACATTTTAAGCAGTAGGTGTCGGAGTTTAACCGCTTCAAGTGGCTGATTATTTTTACAGGCAATTATGCAAATATGTTTATCTCCATTTATACTGAGTGGATCTGTTTAATGGTGGACTTTCGGTGGCCCTGTCTAAGCATGAGTTTAAAAACCACTCAGACATAATGACATGTTAAAAAGATCGAGGGGGAAATGATCAGTGATCGTGAGTGTGAATTGGCTTTGAGAAGATTCAGTGAAGCGGAGGCAGAAAACATGTTCTATGTGTCTTAGCTTCGTATGAGTCGGTAAAACAATAATATGGTGTATAGGCTGGTTCAATGAAGGTTCTTGGTTCGAGTCTCACTTTGCATGTTGACATGCATATAGGGGTTATTTCCACTGGAGATTCTAAAATGACGATAGGTGTTCATATGTTTCAAAACAGGAATTTACACATTAAAGCATGATTTATGGCAGTTCCAGCTGTAGACGGCCAAAATGCAACACACACACACACACACATATTACCTTCCATCCCTAGAGAGTTAGCCATAACCCCAATTACTAACCCACTTTTCTGCAGCCAAATGTTACAGCTACAGTGAAAATCAAATTGGGACGATTTTTACCTCCAATTAGACAAAGTGTCTCCAGTCAAGTTGTCAAAGTGATGTCAGAAACCACACATGCATAGAGGACAACAGAGATGTCCAAGTATATGGAAAGGAAACCTCCCGTGGGCAGACTTAGTTTGACTTTCATTTTCTAGCTGTTGCATAGACCAATTCCTTTTTTTTCTTTTTTCTTTTAATCTTTTTTTTGTTGGTGAGGTTGCAGGGCACAAGAGATGGAGAGGGATGTAGAGCGTGAAGCTATTTAAGTCGGGCTGGGAGTCACACTGACAGTCGACAAGCCTCACGGAGATATTCATTACATCTGCTCCACTCACATTAACGCCGTCAAAGAAACACACTCTGTCCCTGCTCCAGATACTGGATTCCTGCTCAAACACAGTCTGTCAGCTTACTTTTCTCTCCACAGCCTGATTGGACTTCAGAAACTATCTAATGATGTACCTGCAGTGACAGAAATCACCTGAGCCGGCCACAGTTCTCAGGAGGAGTCATGATAAGCCTCAGCTTCTTCAGCCTTTCACCTTTTCTTTCATCATTATTACACCTGAATGCTTTAACGCCTGGATTATAGAACAGGTGGGCCTGTCTTTTCTCACATCTACATATATATATGTATATATGTGTATATATATGTATACATATGTGTGTGATATAGATATAGATATATCTCTCTATATATATAGATATATATAGTGGTGGGCATAGATTTTTATATCTTTTTTTTTAAATCTAGATTAATCAAGATTAAAATGGCTCATTTGAATTCTGCCAAAGGCATTCATAATATATGTGTGCTACCTAAATAATGACTATAATAATAATGATAATAATGCAGTATCTACCCTGCTGCCACCATATTAGGAGCACTGTCTGTTCCAATAGTGCTGATTTTGCCAGCTATCCCCCACTGATTAGCGACATCGAGGAACTGTCTGGCACACGCCTCTGCAAAGTGACGCGCCTCTGTTTTCATCACACCTGACGGACAAAGTAGATCAGAAGAAGTTCACTTGTAATAGTAAACAACTAGCAATCATCAAGAAGCAAACATGATGTTGTGGTGGCGAACACGACTCTTCCCCTGCGCTACATCAGTGATTGGCCCGGCATCTTCCGCATTAGCTAAGGGATGCTTTGCGTTTAGGTGGTACTTGAGACTGGAAGAACTCCTACAGTAAACGAATTCCGCATTGCACAAGGGGCAAATAACATTTGTCTTGTCGAGGTTTCCATTGGGAAGCTTCTTAAAAATATTTAAATATAAATTTTCCCTGAAGCAAACCCGGCGGCTTCATAGCTGCATCCATGTCAGCACGTCACATTTGATGTGGTTATTTCTCAGTAGGCCTTTTCATCGCCTGATAAGAGTCGCTCGTT